>JAYMTM010000001.1:0-42500 GCA_036898045.1 Erodium gruinum
TTTATCTTGAACTTCTAGGCTGACATTACATGAATGACTGTTTCCTAACCTAAAATGCCTTTGCCGTCAACTTCAACTTTCGCCGAGCCAGGACGCTAACGCGCCTTCTGTCACGCCTCTTACATTGATGGAAGGCTAAATCTATCTTTCTTTATTGACTAAGTTTTCAATCCTGGCTCACAAGGCTTGTAAACTACTCAAGTCTTACTCTTACTGAAATCCTCTTTCGTAATGGTCTGCCTCTGCCTTGCTCCTTACTAACTCGATCTTAGTGAAACTGCTATAAGGAATTGACTTAGTTGACCAGAAAGGGAGTCGCTAGACTTACTTCTTACACAAAGGGGCCTAGTTTCCCTTGCGATCTCGACAAATCTAGCTAAGCTAGTGGTGCCTTCATCTAAAAACTGGAACCAACCCCTCTTCAAGCCCAAAGGCTAAGTAAGGCTAAGGAAGCGAACTCAGTTACCTACTGGAGTTAGTGATTAGGCCTCCTCCTCTCCTTTTTTACTCTGCTCTAACCACCCCCGATAGCTAATGAGCATCTACCGCGCTCAACCATAGTCTAGCAAACAACTCAACTAGCGCCAACTAGGATTGGGTCTTTGAACTCCTATTCCCACTCTACCTTTGGGGTTCAAGGCAGAAGGCAATGAAGGCCTGGGGATGACTCAAATATAGCCCCCTATACTCAAATCGAGACATTAGGTCTTAAGACCTATTACTGGTGTGTAAGCCCTTGCTAGCTACACTGACGCGCTCTTAATAGAAAGGGAGGTGCTGCAGAGACCAGGTACTTTTGAGAGTCCCCGACCATCAATCAATCTCCCTTGCTTGCGTCCTACTCCTAACTCTTTCCCGGCCCAGCAAGAGGTCTTCTTGCTTTGCCCGCTACAGATGCAGGCTTTCTTTCTTGACCGGCTGAGCGCTTTTACCCCATGGAAAAAACCCGAATGGCATGAGTTCTCATTTCAATTGAGGACTAGGTATCGTTGTGGACTGACTGCTTAGGTAGAGAAGGGCCTTTACGGAAGACTTCCTGGTTGAGAATAAAGCGGAAGTCTAGTGAGTTTCGGACGCTCTAGGCTAAGCTAAATCTGATCAAATTGGGGAATCCGAATCAGGGAGTTCGAGGCGCTGAAAAAGAGATTCCAGGATAGGGGCCAGGATAGGGGAATGAATTTCAACAGAATTTGTAGGGCGGTTGTAGGGAATAATAGAACCTTGAACCTGGGATTAGAGGATTCGATTCTAGTAGTATGGGGAAGCTTATTCAGTTCTTGATTTAGTTATCCTGTCATATGAGACTAGTGCAATTCCTATAGAAGCTGAGCTTCTTTAGTCAGAAGCAATGGAAAGTAAGACTGAGGACCGGTAATGGATGGGAACCTCTATTTCAAAATGAAAGACCTAAAAAGATTTTTGTTGTAAGCGCGGTACGGTAAGGTGAGCTATTATAGGCCAACCTCTCACTGACTTTTGCTTTTCTTTCAAGACGAGTGGAAGGGTAGGAAGCGAACTTTCATTCAAGGGAATCGGGCTAAGGGTCGGGAAGGAGCTCCCATATCCCATATCTTAAATCTTGGAAGACCTTTACGGGCTTGAGTAAAAGTAAAAGCTACCTCTCTCCAAAGTAGGGTCATCACCAAAAAGATGCTGGAAAAAGGAGACAGCCTCTTGACTAACAGTTTTATGGTCTTATAATTTTGCTCCCTCGGCATTGGCATTGTAAACACTCACCAATCTGTTCTTGGACTGCCTAGCTCTCACCACCTTGTGAAAAAAGCCCGTGTTACTATCCCCACTTCAGCTGAATTCTGGACTTCTGTTTGAGGTGGGCCTCTTCCATAAGAGTTAAATGAGTAAAAACTTAAAAACTATCTTTTTCTGCATTTGCTAGGTCAGAGTTGGAAGGGATCCTTCCATTGGAGTACCCGCAATATAGTAAGGTCCTCTCTAGCTTGGGTAACCTTAGACTTTATGCTACCATAGTGTTTGGAATTAAATAACGATCTTCAATTAAGCCTTGAGACGTTTCAGCTTGGTGCACAGCCTGAACATAGGAGTACCCTCCACACTCCAAAGGCCAGGGAATCCTAAGTGATATATCAGAGCCTCGATCATAGCAAGTAGAAGTGAGGTTTCATTGCCAGCTGTCTTATCTCCTTCCCCTAGTTGCGTGTTCTTTGTCTACTCTGTGAGTCCTTTCTTGGAAAGGTATGTCTCCATTGAATGCAATGCCTTAGATAGATAGAAGCTTCTGTTTACAGAGTCTACCTACTCTACTTCATTCCGTTAAGTAAGATTCTTGGTTGGCGAAAATAGCATTCAGGCATCGTTAGAGGAACTTAACAGATGTACCAACTGTATCTTATAGCCGCATTGATGATTTCCTCACTTCGTCACAACCTATCTTCTATTGAAAAGAGAGACTCTAGTTTGAGCAATCCACCGATAAACCAGACTGCGACCGGGGCTGGTAACAGAACTTTTGACAGAGATTGCCTAGTTCACATCCGACTTGAAAGACTTTCCAAAGTGTGCGCTTTACGTCCCTTACTATCACGGTGCAGCGTACAAAGCGAACCCTTTCTTTATCGATTGGGTTTTGTCTTCACAGTCTAGCCAAAGTATAAATTCTTGAACGACAGGGAGCTCCACCCTTCGATCTAAATGCAGAAGTCGGAACTAGTATCCTCGTAATAGATGATGTCTTAAATAGAGCTTTGAAAGGTACCACTCAGCGATAGGCGAGTATTATAGATGCTATACACATGCTTTTCGATCTCTTTCTATCTTCAGTCAGTCATTTCTACCGGCTCCGTGGAACTTCCTTTAGGAAGGGTCCCATCGATTGAGCTGTTGATGGAATGAATGGAATAAGGGTCAGTGCTCAAGTCCAACGATGTGAGTCTTATAATAAATATAATAGTAGGATCTCCGATCGATTAGAGCAGGGCTAAAGCAAAGAAAGGACATGTGCTACAAAGGAAGATCTCGACCAAAGGGAAGCGAATCATCCATCCTTTGTTCTTATAGAGGATGAACTTGCTAAAGATGAAGTAATTCTATCTGAAGGTGGTACTCTTGTTCCATGCTTGAGTTAAGCTTCTACGCCCAGGCACGCGCAGAATCAGAAGTGTAATCCGGGAAGGCAATGCTAAATGCAGATGCAGACCGATGGGGTTATCCCCTTTTATAGGGGGTGATGTTTCCAGGTTTTTCGCGAATGTGAGGTTAAAGTACTGCTGCTATCCTTTGTTGGTCGAATTCGCTGTGTAATTTCAACAATGCCATTCGAAACCGAAAAGGCCGTAGCTGCATCTTTCGATAAAAATAAAGAAAATAATAGGTGTCACGCCGATTATTAAGAGAAGGTATCTTATGGCTTAGGGAAGGGCGCTTCCGCCCAGATCTATGATGGATCTAGAATTACCCTTTTCGAGACGAACTGTCGATTCTCCGAGAAATGTCAATGACTTAAAGATGTTTCCGAGACTTCAACATACATGTTTGGAGGAGTTTTTTTTACTTCCTAACACGGATACCAAGGCAATGGAACAGTGCAGTGATGAGGTTCAAGTACATCCTTTGAGTCTCGAAGCCAAGCTGTAGTAAAATCTTTTCTTCGTCTTCATTCCGACTCGTTTCGTTCCCGTGTAAAAGCTATACCTATCCTGCAGTGAACGATGGATGGGTTAAGGGGGACCCTACTATAATGGATCTCGGATTCGGTATAAAAACTCCTCTTCATTCAGGCGAGTGTAGGAAAATGGGCAAGCCCTACTAGTACAACAGTCTACGGAACTAAAAGAACTACCCTTTACATCACTAAAGAATCAGTAATTGACAGCAAGAACTAAGAATCAAGAAAAGTGTACCAATTAGCTTGGCAATGTGCGCTCCTGTGGGAGTCGAACCCACCGCATAAGTGCGTTGTTCTACCGAGAGATGAACGAAGGAGCGGTAACCCCCACCTTCCGTGGGCATGTTCGGGGAGGAGCCCGTTTGACGCGAGTGCCATAAGGTTTCGGTCCGTTTGAAGCGAGTGCCATTTTTGAAATAAGAGTCAGGTTTGGAAGAATGCGTCGTTTCGGTCTATAGCTCGTAAACTCGACGATAAGTCCTCAGTTTGGGTTTCTTCCCTAAAGGAGGGTTATACTCTTCCAATTTAGCAGTACAAGCCATTTTCCTACATGAAAATGGTCATATAACCAGTTTTGCTGTTTTGATAGCAATGGTACGTACAGGTGTGAAGATAGACTAGCCAACTCCGGATGAGAAGATACACTATACTCTGTATAGCAACCGATAGCTGCTGTAGAACGAAGCTAGCTTGGTGGATTAACAAGAGAATAGAGAAGCTAGAACATGCTAAGCCCGCGCGCCGACTTCTATCTTATTTACTTCGGATCGTACTCATCTTCTTCTATGGTTGGACGAGAGACGATCAAAAAACATAGTCAGCTAGCTAAGTACTACTGGAAGCCACATAGTAATTAGATTGACGTAGTTCTTCCTTTGGCCATACGTCCTACTTCAACTCAGTGGACAAGGATTTGTTGTCCATCAGCAACTTCGAACATCACATATGTGAATTGAAATGAAAGAATTGAATGAATATAACTTTTTGAGCATACTCCTTCCTTTAGAAGAATTGATTAAGAGTTCAAGAGAATGTCCTATTCCATTTCATTTTCCTTGATCTTACTAGGAGTTCTTGCACTAAGTTACTTAAGAATGAAACTCAAGAAAGGCAGGGCAAGGCACTAGCTAGCCAACCACACTCCTTAGCGATAGCTTTAGGGCCGCCGCGAATAAGATATTCGCAACTATAAAATATAAAAAGAAAAAGGGGCTTTCTTTCGTCTTGACCGATTCTGCTTCCACCTTATCTGTCATGCTCTCGCCTCTCACTTCGTTTACGGCTTCGCTGACTATTCTTTCTGCAGTCGAATGAACGTCGATAGAAGTTGTTCCCCCTAGATGAATGGAGCTTTCTATCCCTTCTTTCATGTCTAATAAGGAGTAAGAGTCCGGCTATTACTGTTAGTTGTTCCGTAATGGGCACTATGGCCCAAAAAAGGGTATTTCCAATACATAGACAAGGTAAGACACGGATAAGATTTGTGCCAACGAGGACATGTGAGGGGAAAAACTTACCTAGGGTGATAAAACGAATAGAAGTTCGCCCTCTGCAAGGAATAAGACGATAGGGGAAGGCACGGACCTATCCGAAGAATTCACTGAGGAAATCCATTTAGGTAAGGCACGGACCCGTAGGAGCTACATACTTGGAGCGAACCAAAGAGTAGATAGTTACCGTAGCAAGGAATATGCTATCGAATGACCTTTGAGAGTTCGCTGCTTCCGAAAGCCGCCTTGGAGTGGATAAAAAAAAAGCCTGCCTAGCACCCCGTCCCTCCATTCCTCTCCCTTAGGGCATCTCTTACTTCTTGACTCTTCCTCTACTACGGAGCATCTTTCCTTATGGCATCGTATCGTAAAAGGGCCTGAGACAGCGATTAGACTAGGGAAACCCTGTGGTTTCAAAAGTTTTGCGATAGACAACCGGAGTTCCAATATTCATATTATACGGAGTTGTAGAAGAACGAAATTACATACCTCTCCCGTTTTTCGAGTACTTCGTTCCTGGAACGAACGGAATACTTGGAGTGAGAACTAGAGTAGCTACATTAAAAAAAGAGCTAGAGAGGTTTCGAGAGAAGGAGAAAGTCGAAGAATATTCATTCTGAAATCCAATATCGTAGGATAACAGAAATCTGGAGAATAAATGGTGAATTCCCAACCAATAAAATCCGCTTCCTAAAATAAGAGGGGTCCCCTATGTGATCTACCGGCCTAGCTATCCGGTCATCTATTAGCCTTATTCCAATTCTTGTTTCATGGAACACACCGAATTCTAAATCTGGCAAAAAGCTTCTGGGCTATGTCTCGCTTACCCTCTTTACTTTAGTAGAGATCAACTGCTTATACTGGAATGAAGATCCTCCCTCCGGTCGCCCCGGGCTTAATACGTATAATGGTTATCAACTACTGGCATTGTGGGGTAAGATTTCTTTGACATAGAAGGATGTCCCTCGGAAGGTTTAGCTACGTCCTGTAAAAACTTTCTACAAGCGGGCAACTTACTACCTCTCTGTCTCCTCTTCTTATATAGTAGGATAGGGCATTCCATCCGATTCTTTTCTGAACAAAAAAAACCCAGAGCGCAAACTCTGGTTAGAGCGAGAGCTAGAGGAGAAAGAGACATGGCACATATATGCTATGCGGAATGAAAGAGGGCAAGGTAGGTCTTACATAGTATAGTTTAGTCTAGTCAAAGAGATCAAAAGTCTTATCTACCCCACTCAGAATGGTTACTGGACAAGGCGAGCTACTGCCTTTCAACACCGTGTTCCCTTTTATTCGTATCTTTTCCGCTTCAGAAAAGCTACCCCTTCCTTGGCAAGCGCTTGATTCCGCCGGATTCTACTGAACAGATCTTATGCTCTCTATCGCACCTTCTCTAGGCGAACTGAAGAGGTTGGAAGCCGACCTCTACCCTCAGAGATCGATTGAAGTAACTGGCCCCGTGCCTTCAATATCGTAAGCAAATTGAAAGGCATCTCTATTTCAGATAGAAATATCTCTCTATTCTGTAATCTTTCTCTCTACTTCGTACCCTTCGATTGAGAAACTGACAGGACCAATATGCCCACTACTATGGCTCCGAAATGGGGTCTGCGGGCCGGTAACCTCGTCTCAGCCTAAGATCAGGAATCCATTTAATTGAGTCGGGTTACACTTGTCCAACCAATTGGAATTATTTTTCTTTTTTTAAGAAGATTGGGTTAGTGTGAAGTGTATATCTTGCTCTGCTTAGCTTCAGAAATCCCAAGTCTCCCTCTGGCTATTCCCTGTATACGCAAGCAAAATTGTTTCGAGGCTTAGCCGACTGAGAAGAATAGCGGTTGTTAGTATTCTATATTAGAATAGCCCCGGTATTCTAGAACTAGAAAGAGTCCAAACTTAGGGCACCAGGTACAGCAGAATGGGAAACTGCTGCTAAGCACACACACTAAACCAACCGCCGCACTCAAGCAGAAAAGCAAGATGGCACACTGTGTTGTGTTCAGAGGTCCTACCACCCTACCCTGTCATGAAAGAAACGAAGCGGGCTTGCTTTGCAACACCAAAAGCCCATAGCATGGGGACAACGGTGCTGCTCTGCCTCTGGACTTTACCAAACGATGTCGATACCTGAAAAACTTCTTCATCGGATGTTACTTTTTCAGCCCTCATTTTTGTCATAGGCTCATAAGAAAATGAACCTGTAGGCTGTAGGCCATCTCACATTTATAGCAAAAGTGAACCTCTAATGTTTACATGACCAATGTTCTCATATTAAAGGACTCTTGTTGGCAAATTTTATCTTGCTTTACAAATTTCTGAGGCATTCGAGAATAAGAAAAATGGCAGAAAAAGAATGTATGAATCATACCAAATTTCATTTTAGGCCCTTTTTTGAAAAATGAATCACAGAAATCAATATTCAACGTGCCATCAATTTTCCAATGTTTAAAACTAACCTTCCCACAGTACAACTAGAATTCACATCACATGCCAGTGTCTTGTTTCTTTTCCAAACTGAACAATAGCTCTGCATACCTTCCAAGAGTAGGGGTATGAAGCCATCATCATTGTAAGAAAACAATACAAACATTCAACCCAAACAGCTTTCTGATATTCAAAGTTTGGCTGTCTCCTACGAACATATCAGACTGCACAAGTCCTTCATTCTTGTTGGTGAGATGTTGGTGAAGGGGAAAACTCAACAATTGCCATTGTCGACGCAGGTCAAAATCAACTGCGCATCACTGATCCTTGTCTGCGTTTATCAGAAATAGAATCAAGTCCGTTCAGTGAAGCACATCACAGCGCACAAGTAACACAGAAGGTCAAAATCTCTGGAAGAGCTTATATTAAGTAATAGCTAAATAGTACCTCACAAGAAGTTGTTATGTCATGGCAACTCCAGCTTTTAGAAGGAATGCAGTCAACATATCTACACCAGCTGCAATACTGGTTCAAGTCTACGCCATAAGTGATGCCTACTACACATCCAGCAAGTCTGCATATGTGGTGGGACGATTCCTTTATAAGACTCGTGAAATACAAAAATTATTAGCAACAGAAGACCCTTCATGCAAAACAAACAGAAACTCACAGTAGACAAAATAGAAGAAGAGAAATAGTTCTCAGGATTGGCCTGTCCAGCTTCTGCTTCAACTGGAGAGACCTGACACCATAGTCATAAAGGCCTGGCCTCCCTTTGAGCCACTTGCCTGACCTGAGGTCTGAATAAAAGTCAAAATCCAAGCAGGAACCCTGATATAAAACCTTCAATGTTGGAAAAGTTTTTTATATAAGGTAGCAAACCAAGGACAATATTGATCAGGAAGACGCAGAACAGTGACGTTATAGCTGCAAACTGCAATAAAAGGGCCAATCAATACAATTGTTCATGAAAATAATTGGAAGGGGTAAGAAGAAGAAGAAGGACCTTATCTGTGTAAAATTTCCAGTTCCGTATAAGACCAGATAGCATAGCTCCGACTAGTCAAAATAGAGCCCCAGAGGATCAAACTGCCGGGCTATCACAGGCAAAAAGTGCTGCCACCAAGCTACCAACAAAAGCAGACAATATGTATATTGCTGCCATCCTCACTGCCAACGGTAGAATATAACAGACAAACAACCATTTGTAAACAAATAAATATCCAACTTTTGACATATTTGATCACATGAATAAGAAATTATAGGAAATGCAGACATGGTCAAAACTGTTGCTCCAAGTTAATGCCGATGAAAACAACACAGCAGAGGTTGATGGCAAGGTGAATGACACCAGCATGCAACCCCGGAACTTGTGAAAAGACGCCAAATTTGGTGATATTCTGCCAAACAAAAAATGTACGCCTAAGAGCCCCCATTCGGTAAAGCCTGCCGTCACATGAAACATTATAGTTTTAGTACTGAGGAAAAACTATCATATATTGTCTCTTGTGAGCACTATACACCGAGAGTTAGAGGCAACAAAACATAATTCATAGTAAATTCTCCTAAATGCATCTAAACACCAGAGCATTCACTGTTAGGTTGGCTCCCTACACTGACAATCCTTATACATCAAAAAGATAGGCACCCAGTTGAAATTGACTCTCAAAGAAGAAAGGAAACATGGCCTAGCCAATAGGCCCACTTCTAGAAATTTATTAAGTAAGCTGGTCAATACACAAACTCAAAGCCAAAGGCTCGCAATCCTTCTAGAACCTCAAAAAGAATTTGTATGGCATTCAAAAGTATGAAGTTCATCATACAGATTGAGTTATCAAATAAAGTTAGAGATATCATCAAACAGTACGAGAAGAACATTTTGGGAATTCATGAAATTCTATTATTCCAAAGATTGCAGGGTCAATTTTCCCTTCAGTAACAATAGATTTTTGCACAAATCATTGTACAAAATGAAGAATTTTGAATAGACTATTCAAAATCAAGGAAGAACAACCTATAATGACCAATAATGCATTCAACAGAAGTATATTACTGCAGGTCAATAACAAAAGCGTACTAGTACATGAATAAAATTGTTCAAAAGCAAACAGAACATAATGAGCCACAAAACTTATGAAGATCCCAACAACATAATGAGTTAACAATGATTGCCTAACTCTGGAATGAAATCGCTTAGTTAATAGGCTCTGGAACTTTAAGTCACTACGTTGACAAACGAGTCAAGGAAGAATGAGTTGAAGTTGTAGGACGAAGTTGCAAAGTTGGTACACTCAGGATGAGCGGAAGCAAAAAGTTGTGAATGGTTGGGGATGTGAGTAAAGTAGGATCTTTGTTGATGGAGTTATGTAATGCATCCTAATTGCGAAAATTAGGAAATTTCTTTGCTTTGGTTACCTTGCTACCCTATCTTTGGTGAAATTATATCATAGGTGAGGAAGTGATCATAGGGGCAAGTTTATGGTTAGTAAATGGGATCGAATATATACCATACAGGAAGCTGAAATTCCATGTTAAGGAATGAACCAATTTCAAGTATTCTCCTAGGTCTCACCCATTACAAAACATGAATTTTCCATATCTTCCCTTTCTTTTTTCTAAAATTTCCTATTACAAAATGGACAATGTCACAGCATGAACTTTTACAAAAAATCATACCAGAATTTTGACCATCGCAATCACAAACCCGGGTACCATAAGATGTACAACTTTGGGCAACTAATTAGATTTATTCAAAATGCACAAAACAAAAAGGCAGAGATTATGCGAAACCCACATAGAAATTATAATCAAACAAACAGCTTCAAGACTCGAGCAAGAAACACAAAAAAAATGGGGGTGGGGTCAAAACCCAATCGAAGATACCATCTGGAAACAAGAAATGAACTGGAAACAAGAAATGAATCTCACGTGGAAGCAGAAGGGCCGAGCAGGGGATTCTCCGAGAGGGGCAGGAAAGATGCCAAGCCAATCTCCCGAACTTCTTGAAAGCACAATCGCCGTTGGAGTTTTTCCAACAGTCGTTGACAATCATAGTGGCAAGGAAGGCTCCGATGTGGACGAGGACAAAGAAAGATACGACCCAGGTGTCGCGTTGCAGGCGGGAGCGCGACTTGAAGAAGGGGGTTCTCAGTTCTTCGGTGAAATCGGAGGGGAATGGGATCGGTGCTGGCGCGGCCTTGATCTCAATCTGGGTATGATCTTTGGTGTCGTCCGCCATTGAAGGTTATAGAGACTGTAACTGAGTCTCTGCAATTTCTTAGCATTCTCTTTCTTTCTGAAGTAAGTTGTCTTAGCGGGGCCGGTCTATAGCTCGTAAACTCGCTCCTATAGATTCGCTCGCTTTTGTTCAATTATAAAGAAATAGAAATTACCACTTGACTTTAATGGAGATTTATAGCATCATTCAAGTAAATACAGATTAAGATCGTAAAAACATAAGCTTGTAATATAGCTACACCTAATTCCAGACCGGTTAATGCAAGAACTATAAATAAAGGACCAAGACCCCCTATAAAATAGAGAAGCTCATTCATGCATAACATAGTCCAAGCGAACCCACTTAAAATCTTTACTAAACTATGACCGGCCATCATATTAGCAAATAAACGTATTCCTAAGCTTAATGCACGAAAACTATAAGAGATTAGCTCAAGGAGGACTAAAAAAGGGGCTAACGGAAGTGGGACTCCTGCGGGTAATAAGATGCTTAAAAAATGAAGACCATTTCTTTGAAATCCCACTATAGTAATGCCAATAAAAAGAGAAAATGAGAGACCCAAAGTAATGAGAAAATGACTTGTAACTGTGAAGCTATAAGGTATCATACCCTGAAGATTACAAAATAACAAAAAAGTAAAAGTTACAAAAATGCAAGGGAAAAACGTTTGTTTCACTTTTCCGGAAAGACCACCTATTTGTTCGTTTACCAGGTTAAGTACGAAATCATAAAGAAGCTCGACCAACGATTGCCACGCATTTGGCACTAAGTTGCCTCCACCCTTTTTAGTAAGAAAATAAAGCAGAAGTAGGATAAAAACCAGAGTTAGCAGCAGAAACAAAGATGCATTGGTGAATGAGAAATAAAAGTTTCCTATATGAATAGGAATCAATGGGATTATTGAAAATTGATCAAGCGGGCTATTTTCAAGGGCATAGTTTACAAGTTCGGCGCAGGTGCCGGTGCTGCTGTCACTATCTGTTACACCTGTAAGTTCTTCCCAACGGGCTAATTCAGCAGCAGTCATTTGATTCGATTCGGCTCTACTGCCATTGAACAATAATTGAAGTTGGTTTTTTAGCCTACCCCATAAACCGCAGCAATCTAGGTTAGAGAACCATCCCCTTTCCATGGGCTTTTGTTGATTCTTTTTTCCGCTTCCCCCAAAAGAATAGAATGGAGAATTTTGATTTGAAGAACGTTCTTCAAACGAAAGATGTGATGTGGTTGTTGACCAACATAGAGCATGGGATGCAAAGACGAGAAAAAGACTTCTATCTAAGTGATTTCATTCCACAGCTATGAATCCATGCCCATGTCGATCCACTTAGAATATGATAGATGTTTGCATGAGGTTATACAAGCTAGCTAAATAGGCTAATTAATCGCAGTCTTTCTTACTGGATTCTACGTGTTTTCATCGAATATGGTTTTTTTTGATCAACTATCATGAAACAAACTATAGATTATTTACTAATATGGTGACCTATGAGGTCTCTCTTAAATTGTTTTATGCATCTACATTGAAATCTGTATTGAAGGAGATAGCAACTCTTGTTTTCCAAACAAACCTTACCCAAGGCCAGAAAGCTATGGGATAAAAGGCTCGTTAGACCTAAGTGCCACAGGTATCTCTGTATAGGGGGAGGCTCTAAGACCTATATCCTTAATGGTTGTGCCAATCAATAAAAGATAAAAGCCGGGTAATTTGTTTCATTACCTCCTCACTATGTTAGAGTCATAAATCCCTGGTTATCGAGCTCTTAAGGTAGGAATTCTATCTCGGGAAGAGATTCTTAATCCAATAGCTAACTGGAATTCCCTTTTGCAGTGTTAGCTTACCCAAACTCAAGCAAGGGTAGCACCGATTAGTTTAGACCAATCCGCTCCAAGATCGTAACTTTCTCGGGCGATGTTCCAATATCTATTGTAGCTTTGCCAGAAATTCTTAGAGAGATGCTTTCAATGACTGAATCGCCTTATCAGCGGCTAGCCTAACTGCTTGTACTACCGAAGCATAGACCTCCAAGTCTCTCTCTAAATAGAATAGCTTGCATAAGGCGACCGCTTCTCCATCATCAAGGTAGGCAATGGTAAACTTTCCGTACTCACACTTCGTTGCGTAACCATAGGTTTCAAGTAGCCCCATAATTGCAAATGTGATCTCAAGTTCTGACAGCTAAGGCCTGGTTCTTGGTACGCAGTCGCTCGTTAATAGTGAAGAGGTCCGAAGCGAAGGTCTTTTAGTCTCGTGAAGAGGAAGTCAACTCGCGCCACTCTCAAGCCAAGCTCTTACTAAAAAAGGGAAGGAGCAGTCACATAAGATTTAGCTAGGAGATCAATAAAATAGTGCATGTTCTTTCCAGTCCCAGTAGCCCTTCGAAGCTTTAGATTTAGTGAACGAAGATACGTTTGAATGAGCGGAACAAAGAGTTGAAATATCGGAAGCATGACTGGTGCGCCCTGGACTAGAAAGATTGGTGAAGGTAAGCATTCTGCTTTTCAATATCATTTCTTTTTTAAATCATAATAGATAAGACCCTTTAAGTAAGAAAGATAAGTAAGAAAGACGGGCTTGCCTTGCTATTTTGGGTGATTAGTTATTGCCTCTTATCGCGACCCTTCGGATCTCTTGAGTGAGTGTTGTTATTGCACTTCTTTTTGAAAGTCTTGGTTCAAAGCGTCAATCTTTCCTTCGACTCCCTCCTGCATCCCCAATAAGGCGAGACAGATAGAATCATGTTGAGAGGACGGGACTGCGTCTTCGTGACTGGGACTGTACATGGATTCTAAACCTTGAGCATTCAAACTTGAAGCAAGCGAGTGACAGTAGAATGTCCTAAATCCCTTTGATGAATCCCATCCTTGGGGTCAAGTTAAGGCTGCTCTAGAGCTACACAGAATCCGAAAGAAAAGAGATGCTTACGCTATGCGTGGTCAGAGGGCTATTCTTCTATTCATTCTGCGGGTGATTCGGCGAATGAAAGAGCTTCAAGCAGCTTGCATGGAAGACGGAGTGTATTTTGAGTCAGGAGGGCAGCTCCCATTGATAGGAAACCTTGATAATCCTCTTGGTGATCTTCAAACTCCTTTTATGTTGTATGCTGCTTGGTCAAATGAATGACCCCGGCACTATGTTAGGGGACTCTCGCTTTGCTCAGCAAGCATGCTATTATTATTATTGCTAGCAAGAAACTAGTGAACCAGTGCACTCTCTATGAGACTATTCGTTCGTGTAAAGAGTGGAGCCTGGTATGACAAGGGTCTATTTATTTATATATACAAATATACAATATTAAATCACAGCAAGTACTGTCTCCTTTTTTTTGGATAGGGTGATAGTGGGATTATTAGTAGGACCCTTGACAATATACATCACTAAGGTCTCTGGCAGGTCTCTGGTAATATACTACCCTACCGTATTTTGCTTGGAATTTTGCTTGGATCGTGATGGAAAGAACAAAGCTATAGTTATTGATGCTACAGAATAGAATAGATCAACAAGCTGTCCTTGTTGAAGAAGCAATTTGACAATGTTATGAGCATGATAAGGAACTCACGGGTGGGCAGGTAATGATTGCCTATCTCCAGCATAAAGGCTTCCCTTTGCTCTACACATTTCGCTAACAGATGAGAGAACTCGTTTTAAAGAGGAGTTGGAATCTGGCACTAGAGAGTGGGAACATCCAAATGGAGCAGTGGCTTCAGCTAATGAAATGGATGAGAAGGATTACTGTTATAGATTAGGTGTGGAGGCTCTTCGCCAGGATAATGCTAGTATTGTTGATGAATATGCCGTCTACCAGAAGACGAATAATAAGGAGAGGTTCTCTTTTCTCTATCTCATCATAACCGGGAACATGATGGAAAAACTGTTCAAGATGCTGAAGATTGCTGAAGTTAAGAATGATGCCATGGGTCAGTTTCACAAAGCCCTATATCCGTGTGATGTCCGTGAACGTGTTAAGATCTTATAGAGAAGGCCGCTTGCCCCTTGCTTATGTCACAGCTTCAGCCTATAGGATGCAGGATGTTGCTGAACGGCTTGCAGCTGAATTGGGAGATAATCTTCCTTCTTTTCCTGAAGGAAAAGTACCTTATGCCCCCAGTCCCCATTATGTGTAGAGGTTCTTTTCCCCCCTATTTCTTTTAGCCTTATCCTATGAGTATCCATGTCGTGAAAGGCATATTGGAAGGTGAGTTGGGTAAAATATTGGTATAGGTGCTGAAGAGGAATATGAAGAGACTTCTGCTGATGGTGATTAGGGCGAGGAATTGGATATGCTTGATGTGGATAGCCTACCGAATGGGGATGTGACAGCTATTTTAGAAGATGGGGAAGGAGGGAAATGAGAGGAAGAGGGAGGATGGGACCTTGAGGATAGAGAGCTGCCCCCTGAAGCAGACACTACAAGGGCTTCCATTTGAAATCGTTCGACTTTTGTGGTAAAGTCAACCTGTAAGCCAGATTTGGATGTAGAAGTAATCTCTTGCTGCTGAACACGTAGCAGTTGATTGATACTGCTATGAGATAGATTGCTAAACGGACAACCCTATCAACAGGTTGGGAATAAGAAAGCTCCTTTGAAACAGAGCTTTCTTGATCTTCTCACACTGGCAAACCATACCTACTTAAGTGCGTTTTCATCAGCTCCTCCTTCCTATATCTCTGTGGCCCTTTCAATTCAAATACCGGGATGGAGTGAAAAGTCTCTACCCCCCTTTATGTGATAGGGTGAGGCCCTCCAGCACTTACTTGTGTTCAATTTCTCGCAGTTGGAAGAGAAGCTAGCTGAAGGTAGGTTATACAAAGCCACAACAGCTGGAAAGCTCCTTTTAATAAATAGGTGCTCCCTAACATAAATAGGGCTACTCTTTCTTTTCATTCTTCATACCATCCCACTGATTCTTGTTGATTCCCCAACGATATATTGGGGAGGTTGATGAAGTCCCTTTCCTTATTTCTTCGATAATAGAGTTTCTTACTATTGTGAAAGACTATGCCCCATTATGTGCCGGGGTCTGCAAATGGAACTTAGGAAAAGGGAACTGGAAGGGATGCTATTGGTGCTATCGGTACTGCTCTCGTTATCATCGGCAGATATGCCTCTTTTTTTTTCTATTAGCTAGCGGGGGTCTTTCTCTACTGCTGTTGGTATCGGCTTCTGGATATGCTTTTGCTTCTACTGGTGCTTATGGGCTGGATCGAACCCAAAAACGAATAGGGTTTTTCGGCCTCGGGTGGTGGATCGAATGAACACTTAACTGCGTCATCACGGCAGCGATAGATGCCCAACCTTTCTATCTCTTCTTTCTTATCTTAATAAAGTAAAGGCGGACTATAATGAGGAGGACGACAGACCCACTCACGATCTACTAAAAGGAAAGTTTACCAAGATAGGGATATATTGGTTAAAATCCAATTCCTGAGATAGGATGGGAAGGAAGAGAGTAAGCAAGTTTCCCGCCTCTTGGTTTCCAGTCTCAGTGCCTGTTCTAAAGCAAGTGCCAAAAACAAGTTCTAGTGAAAGCTCGAAAGAAAGCTTTATTATCTCTAAGCGATAGGACTTGTGTACCCTATTCCGCAGGACAGGAAAGACAAGTATGGTAGAGAAGCAGTTTTCCCCCTCTAAATGAAGAACCTGCGAATAGTACTTGAGGCTTACACTTCATCTCAACAGGTAAGGGCCCACGTGTGGAGAGTTTCTTTAACCAGTGGTATCCAGTATGACTTATTTCAGGTTCTATCCAATCCAATATCACCTGAAAGAAAGTCAATTGGAAATAGCGTATGAGAAGAAATGAGAAATCAGATCGAGAAACCACCGCCCAAAGGTGCTTAGCCAAGAGTGGACCAGGGATTCTCCCAGACAAGTATAGGATTATAGAATGTGTCCCAGGGCTCCGAAGTGCTACAACGCTAAGGTTAGATTCGGAGGTTCAACTGCTTTGTAGCTGCTTTTCAGCTTTCCAGTTAGCTTATTAGTCAAAGAAAAGACTTTTCATAGTTCCCACCTGAAGTGGAGATAGGAGATAGAAGAACCTCAGAATCTCATATATAGTGATCAAGTAGAAGCTTGGTTTTTTAGCTAAGTCGGAGGTGAAAGCCTTTCTTAGGGTTCCGAGTACTGCTTTAAGGGTCTTTTCCACCCAGGTGAAGTAATACGAACACCACCTGCGTAACGTAAGTAGTAAAGATGTGCGGCGCCAGCTCCTTCCTATTCAATTGATGAGTGAGCATCAGACAGATACACGGACCACTTCGTCAACTGCTTTTGATTAAGATCGGTAGATCGAAAGAGTAGATCGAAACTACGACTCTGGTGGATATGGCCCGGCCCTTAGCGTAATCTTCCTACCACCCTGTTTGGTGAAGGAAAGCCCCCTCCGGCTCGTGCTATTTATGAGAGTATTATGAGTACTACACGAAACACTGGGTCAACCTTTCAAGTGAAATCTCATGTCTCATCGCCGGCAGACGTCTTTCGAGTCAAAACCGCTGCTCGCCCCTCTTCGAGCATTTCGTTTTGGGCTCAGTGTCACCCCTGGTTCTGCACTATCTTATTAGCAATCCTTCCCTGTTTATTCTCAATCATGTCCACGTTCGGGCCCATACGCCATCCCCGTTGGGTAGAGGAGAGTTGTCCTCAATTCCTATTAGCTCTATTTCATTTAGTATCAATACACGGAGCACGACCCCAACCTTTCAACAGAAGGATATCAATGCCCGTGGCCGAGAGGCGTTTTGAGCAACCCCTTGCCCAATCCTCAAGTCTTCAAAAGGAAGCAAAAAGAATGTGATATTTCGCCACTTTAGAGTCCCTGTCGTGGTTCTATCATCGAGGCACCCCCAAAAGGCTGTTTTTCATTGTCGGGATCGCCCTCTCAGACTGAAAAGCGAATGGGAGGCTTGTCGCGTAATGCACCGACTTCCTTGACCGCTGCCCAAACTAAAGTATGGCTTCACTGGAAACCCTAGATCGACAAAGATAGACCGATTTCGAATATGCCAAATCGCCCAAACACATGTCACAAAAGCAGTACTCCACAGAGTGAATACCTGTGAGCTAACGAACAGTTCATCGCCTGGACAACCAAATGATGAAAACCTGCTGATAAGTCCAGTTAAAGTTGGAAGGCTGACGCCAGTCTACTCCAAACTTCTCTGACGAGAGCGCAGTCCAAAAGTCAATGATCCAGGGATTCTGAAGCAGAACAGCAAAAGATACAAACCGATGGTCCAATAAAGCCACCACGGCGCTGGAGGACATCGAGGATGGGAAGGCGACCAAGAATAGCCCGCCATAATACAAAAGACCGTCGAGGGGCTGCCAATAAGCCATCTAGATTCAGAAGCTAAAATGTTAATGTGCTCCCTGACGCCAGGCCAAATAGATGAAGAAATGTTTCGAGTCCGAGGTTGTGCATGAGCGTCCAAGTGACGTTTATGAATGTAGTCGAAGAAAGGAGTTCTTGGGTTAATTTAATAATATCCCATGCAAAGCGAAAAAGGAAGGCCTTGTTGGCAATACTTAAGGAACGAATACCCAAACCACCCTCCGTTTTTGTTTTCAAACCTTGGACCAGGCCACAGTAGCAGATCCCCTTGGATTTTAGAAACATTTCCGTCCAGATGATTTGATAGCTGTATCCATGTGATTAAGCAGAGATTTCGGCCATCTGTATAGCATCATCGAATGCACAAAGCTACTAAGGATCACCGACTCGACAAGACAGATTCGTCCTGCCATAGAAAGATAAGATCCTTTCCAATTGGAAAATTTAGCCAGAATACGATCAGCTATCGGCTGTAAATGAATCTTCCTTGGAACACGCCCTACAACCGGCAAAGCAAAGGCTGAGAAGCGGGGAAGCGCCAACAAACGTCAATTCTTAACTTCGGAAAAGAAGTTGTTCATTTTTCTTCAACAAAATTGGCCATACAGAGAGTTTGACGACTCTGGCAGTATAGTATAAGCTACGGATATACTAGACTTGCCTCACTCTGGCTTAACACATCCATTGCAATGAAAGCGATTTTCCTTAAAGCATGGGAAAGATGCACAAAGGGAAGGTACGCGCTAGACGATGGGATGAAGGTAGGCTCACTCTCCTGAATGACTCCCAGATCTCTGGGTCTTGTCCAGTTCACAGAATAGATGTTTCATACTCTGTCATCGGATGTTTCCAGACGCGGGGATGAAGTAAAGAGGAGGGGCATGGTCCGCTTCTCTTACTTAAGAAGTCAAAGGAAGCTTGTACAATTGTCTTTGAGCTATCCTCTCCCCATCTGCGCTCAGCCAGATGTGATCTTTGCAGGGAACTACTTGACTGGTGGTCCTCCTCCTCCTAGCCTAGAGTCCAATAACAAGTGACTATTTGGTTAACCACATGGAAAAGATCTTGTGTACTCGGGATGGGCTAACTATAATATATCTTTTCTTTAGTGTGTAACCGATTTTTATAGGTTAAGCTCCCCAGAGCTCGGTTTTTTTTTCGGTTTCACCATGTCTACCCCAGCTTATCAATCTTCATCTTCTTCCTCGGCAACATCTGCCCCTCTTTCATCCACCTCGGCCCCTCCCCTTTTCTCCTCTTCCTCAATTTATCCCTCTTCTATCCCGCACCAATCCTTTGCTATTAAACTTACTGGGCCGAAAACTTACATACCTTACATACCATGGAAGCTGCAATTTCAGCCTCTCCTAAACATGCTTAACTTGCATGATATCCTGTCTTCTGATTTATCACCACCACCTCCAGCAATTATTGATGCTGCAACCCAACTTGCCTCACCTAATCCAGCCTATTCGGCTTGGTATCAAAAAGACCAGATGTTATTTGCCTGGATCTTGTACTCAATTTCGTAAGAGTGTTATCAACACCTTACTCGGGTTACCACTTCTGCCGCCGCCATCCATTCCCTTCCTTCGACCAGGCACGTCCGTTAGATCGGCTGTGAGTCAAGTGATCCTAATTCAAGACAAGGTCTAAGGGATAAGCCTTTTTCTAAGTCGAGTGAAGAAGAAAGAGTTCAACTCTTTTCTTTGGAACAGATAAGTTCGATACAGATAACAAAGAATAGAAATTGGGGAGCAGGTGCCTTTCCCTAGTGGTTAGCTTCCCAGACAAAAAAAAGGGAAATGCCCAGAGCCACACTCCCACGAGAGTCTAACTGACACGTGTCGAATGAATTTGAACTCTAAGTCATGCGCCTGAAGCTGGTGGGCTTGAAGCTTAAAACACTGGGAGAGCTCTTAGCCGTTGCCACGGAAACAGAGGCTGTTAACCGGTGCTTAGATAACTACCTGGGATGCTTTTGCCTTGTGAATGCATAGGGAATCGCGTAGTGGAGGTGCTCAGATGCTTGAGGTTCATTCGTAGATAGGGAGAAGCTAGGTGGCAGGTATGCTGACTGAGCCGCAGTAAGAGTAGACGATGTTCGGGATCTTCTTCGACTCTCTTGTCTGAAATACTTCCTTCTTTTTGAGGCTTTTTGAGGTAGTAGAGAGATATCTAAACAGAGAGAAGATCACAGGATGACCGGCTGACAGCTAAGTAGTTTGTACTCTTTCTAATCGTGGTTAAACTGAGCTCGACCAAGGATCGGTTATTGGCTCATTCAAGAAAGGTCTGTGCGGCTAAAGAGTTCCCATATGCTGGAAGTCCCGGGTCTGTTGACTAACTCGATCAAGGACAGAAGAAAGAAAAGCTTCTTCCCTTTCGGTGCTTTCACAAGCTCCCAAGTCTGGTTCTTATCTTATGAAGCTCGAGAGACCTCATGAATAGCCACCAAGCACTTAGCGGAATCAACTGAGGAAAGAGCTGAAGAATCTGATGAAGGCTCACTGTATTCCACACCCTCTGCTTCTGCACCTTTGACTAAGGGCTCAGCTCTTTCAGCTTATTTCATTGGAGATTAGTCTTTCGTCTTTGTACCCATCCTTCTACTGACTGTAGGCTAAGCGATTTCATGCCATTTATCCGAAACATTGCTATATAGCTCCGATGCTGACCTATGATAGACTGAGATGGGTCTTTCTATAGCTATAGGACATCACTATCTTTGCTTTCTCCCACCAGTTCACTTAGTCTGAACATCTTTTTGCTCTTTCCTCTTCTAATTCTAGACCTTTTTTCTAGTCAAAAAGAAAGGAAACGCTTGATACCACAAGACCACCCACCTTCTTTATCCGCTTGTCAATGAGAAGTGTCATAATGACTTGGCAGGGTTCTACCCTCTCTTTTCCTTGCTATTTACCTGTTTCATTTTCTCTAATATTGGGATCCCTCTAAATTGCTTATGTAAAGTAGAATTCCATCATCACCCGATGCCATCCTTTTTCTCTCATTCATTTGCATCCCATGCCTTTCTCCATGCCTTTCTTGATTGGACCAACCCTTAATTTATGAAAGGTCAAGAACCAAAAAGGTTCAAAACAAATGGCATAAGCAAACATTTTATATACGGCGCGGGAAGCAGCTATTGCCGTTGCTCATTTCTAGCTTCCATTCTGTTTTACCCCACCCAACCTAATGGGCTTTGGAAGCAACCCATACTTTGAAAGTGAAAGAAATATGATTCTCAACTGCTGTCAGTAGTATAATGATGAAATCATGTCCTGTTGCTATTGCTAAGGGATGTTTTTTTTCTATCCCAAGCTGTACTCAAGGATCGGAGGTGGACTGTATACCGCTTCGAGCACCGTAGAAAGGATCAAACTCTTAAGACAACCCCCCTCATAACGCTCGCCTCCAATACCAATTGATCACATCACAGCTTACAGTGGTGTAAGGATCTCCTTTATGCCCCGTTATGATGGATAGAAAAGGATGTGACTCAGGTCAGTAGCTAACAACCCTGGAGGAAAGGGCTGACTTACCGAAAGAACGGGGGGTGTAACCCCTAGAGCACGAAGACCGATGGCAAGGGAAGAAAGCACTTGACTGTACTCAAATGAGACTAGCTACCTTTCCCTTACCCGAACCAAGGGTAATTCCTTAATAAAAGAGACGGATTCCATTAGTAAGAAGCGAAAGTGAGTTTCATGTTCCTTCCTTTAAGAGCAGGTCTTTAAGAGACTTATCTAGTCTTTTCTAAGGTACCCGATGGACTGCTAAGGAGCCAGTTAGTGCTTATCTTCGAATTCGCTAATCCCTCTCTCTTGCTCGGTTCGAATCTACCCTGAAACAACCAGACCAAAGCCTCCCTCATCCTCCATTTTTTTTTCTTCGAGGGGAATAGATCCCAAAAAAGAGTATATAAGCACGGGCCTATTTGGTAAGGCTAACTTCTTAGTGGTTTCGCTGGCCCTGAATCTTATTCCAGACAGGAGTAGCCTCGGTGAGTATCCAAAGTCATATCTTTTCACGCCGGAATGGCAGTGCTAATTCTCGGCCTCAGTAACTGTCGCAATAAGCGGGTTCGACGAGAAAGCTTTTAGTGGTTCAAGAATATCGTAGGTAGGAGTCGGACGCTTCCCTCGCTCCAACGATTCCGTCACCGACGTTTTTGCCCCAAAGTAAGCCAACTACCACAAGGAATGTGAAAATGGGCTCTTGGTTATAGTTTAGTTATTCCGAGAGATTCTTTTTTTCATTCTATTTCTATTTATCAGAATCAGAATTTTATATATTATTGGTGATTTAGAGAACTGGTCTTACTAAATTACGTAAATAAGAATAAATCGTAAAGTAGGAAAATCGAAGTTTGAAATTACGTAAATAAGAATCATTCATTCAGTGGTGGGCCAATCTGTCTAGTTTCTTTCTTTTGCGATTGAGATCGCGGGGTGGAGTAGGAGGTCAACTCGTGAGGCTCATGATCTCAAAACGTAGGTTCAAATCCTGCCCCCGCTAAATGAGTTGGTTGATTCTTTTCTGCCTTCAGTCAGACTCTAGATCCAGTAGCGGGGCCGGCCATTGGAAAGATCCCGGAAGATGAAAGAATTCTTGCGGAGACGGACATAATCGCCTGGTCTTTTCGGCTAATTTGGTACCTTCGAAAGATCCGAGCTGACAGAAATCGGACAGCGGAAAGACTACTCTAGGAGGCAGCGATAGGGGACGGATGTCTTAGTAATGCGACCGTAGGGTCCGAAGGTTTTCGAGAAAAAGTCTCATCCTTCAATATCATGGATGATTGGGTCGACCAGGCCAGAGCATGAGTGAAATATCATGATCGGGTCGACCCAATCATGAGTGAATAGAAAATCCAAAACGTACATAGCTCTTCCAGCCGAAATACTTGGAATAATTCTACCACTTCTACTAGGAGTAGCCTTTTTAGTGCTAGCCGAACGTAAAGTGATGGCTTTTGTGCAACGTCGAAAGGGTCCTGATGTAGTGGGATCCTTCGGATTGTTACAACCTCTAGCAGATGGTTTGAAATTGATTCTAAAAGAACCTATTTCACCAAGTAGTGCGTCTTTCTTCCTTTTTAGAATGGCTCCAGTGGCTACATTTATGTTAAGTCTGGTCGCTTGGGCCGTTGTACCTTTTGATTATGGTATGGTATTGTCAGATTTGAACATAGGGCTACTTTATTTGTTTGCCATATCTTCGCTAGGTGTTTATGGAATTATTACAGCAGGTCGGTCTAGTAATTAGGGGGCGGCCGTTCGGTCGCCTATGATACTAGGACCAATAGGTCAAAAATGGGTTTTTGCCGCAGGTGTTGAATGATCTACTCTACACAGGTGTGGGCTTACAGGGCTAGGACTCATAAACCAAGCCTTTCTTTCGGCCTGGTCGCTCACTTTTCCGGGCCGGGATCGATATCGAAAAGTGGAGGTCATACAAAAGAGTGATCTTTCTCTTCGCACCTCAGATCAAGAGGCAATGAAATTGTCAAGCTGGCCTATATATTTTGCAAAGATTCGCTGTCTTTTATTTTAACCGGCTCTTCTTTTTTGTCAATGCTACTAAGACTAAGGTATGCGAAGGAGTGCTGGGTCGTCAGACACTGGGGCGAAGCGCTCGCCTACTTGACTTATGAAAGATAATTCAAATGGCTTATTCAAAAAGGAAAAGGCGCTACTTAGCCCTTTGAGGATTAAGCGGCTGACTTAGCCTAACCTACTAATGTATAGTAAGGTATAGTATAATAGGCGAGCGAGTTAGCGAAGACGTTTAGACTAATAGATAAGAGAGCATCGGTGCGTAGCCTTCATTCTACTACGTTACGAAAAGTTTACCAAGTCACTTAGCTCGACGTTAGGAGAGTCAAGGGGGAAGGCCATACCTACATAGAAGAACCGCCGTTCGCTGCCCAACTCCTACGTCCTTCGTTGCCTTTTGCTCCCCTACTTCAATTCAAAGGTACGGAGTCTTCGCACCGCTGATAGACTACTTAAGATTCCATTCAAAAGGCCCTACTTAGTTTCGCAAGCCTTTGTCATTCTCAGTCAACTAAGTAGGAAAACCCCCTGCGAATCCGTAAATCTGAGGAGCATGCCGCAACAAAAGGATGGTCCCCTATGCATTTCATTCTTTCCGGAAAGGCAAAAAAAGAAGTACCCCCCATCATGGTGAACCTCTCCTTGTGATCGGGATGAGGTAGATGCCTCCAAACCGGGGGCGGATCGAATCGGAGTTTCCTTAGGTAGCCACCGACCTACAGTTATCCTTAAACTTCCGTGCTTGGTGGAGAAGAAGCGAACAAAGGTACGCTCGCTTGCTGCTGTCTTGTTCTCTGCCGCGAACTGGGATCGCTCGCCAGCTAGGTCAGATTGGAACAAGATTTTATGAGAACATATTACCCATCTTGGGGGACAAGGGGCGGAACGACCTCTCGATCTACTTACTGCAGCCCAGGAAGAAAAACGTCGTCTAGGCCTTCCCTCTTGTTCCGATCTCCCCTACGCCTAGGACGTTGTCTGGGCCAAGAGCCATAGTGAGTTGCTCTTTCCATTTGCTTGTTTTTTTTTCTCGTTGTTGATACCGGCAAGACCCAGCCAAGATGATGTCTGCTGGTTGGTAGTGAGAGGACTCATAGTACCTGCATACCAAAAAGGGGGCGCTGATTAAAAAAGAATCATTTTATTTCTTTCTTTTTCTTGCTCTCCCTTAGCTTAGCAGCGGGAAAGGAGTCTATCTATCTGCCTAGCTTTGGTAGATTTCCCCCAACGACGGAATCCACAGAAATTCCACGAATCCCTTGGTGGATAAGTCCGACGACTCAGCAGCAGTGCGGAATTGAGTTTATCGTCTGGTGGATTTCTGATCTATAGTTAGGGGGCAATACATACCAAAAGGTGAGAAGAAGGCTGGAATGAAGTCGCTTAGTCGCGTCACTATGGACGGGAACAGCTTACTTATTATTCTTATTATTCTTATTATTCTCTTGATTACTTGCAATTTGGCTCCTCAACATTTCTTTTCATCACGGGATTCCAATATAACAAGGAAAATGTAAGTAAGCCAACACGATCCAGAAAAGAGAGTCTCAAGAGAGACCCAGGCAAGACTGGAGCTGGATCTCCTCCTATCAGTAAGGCATTTCCAAGTCCAAGCGACCTCTCTTTCTTTGGGCTCTTTGAGTGCAACTTAGCGACTGAAAGACGTGGCATTCCTTTCTTCTTAATCCATCATATCTTGGTAAGCCTTTACCTAATAACTACAAGTTGATTTGAACACAAGATCCTAGCTATGATCCGTAACGGGTAGTTCTTTTTTTATCTATGATCTACTTGAGATGAGAATAACAAGCAAATAGTATAAGAGGAGGACCAATCAAGTGAAGTTCATACTCTAAATGAAATCAGAAATACTTTTTGAATTGCTCATTTCTCTTTTTAGGGAAGTAGCTCCCCAGTATATCTTACCAAAACTTGATTAAAGATAGGGAAGTGGGAAGCAGTGGGTCATGCATGTTAGCTATAGCACTTGCATCTTTTCTGCCTATAGAAAATTTATTTAGAGGGTTGGTGAAGGGGCATGGAGGATTCAATTGTACTACTCGGGCTAGAAGTGAGATTACCGGGTAAAGAGACTCACTGAGATGGAAGAGATGGGTCAAGGCGACGAAGTAGATGAGTTGATATTAGATTGGGCCTTAGTCAACTCTTTCTCCCGTTGAGCCATTCCTTAGGACGAACTTGCCTGAACTTAGCCTTCAACAGCCTCTTTATGCTACCTTGAGCTTCCCAACTAAGTCTTAGGTAATGGATCCATCTCGCTATCAAGTAGAGTGAGCTATTATTAGCAAAGTCTGTATAGGGCGGCTAGAAGAAGTCCTGGTACTGGAATAGGTCCTGTAATGTGACTAGTTATGACCTACTTACTTGGTATAATTGCACTTTTTGAGAGGAAAAGAGAGAAAGACTTTAGGAATGGAAGGAAGAAAGTGAGCTAGACTAAGCGGACTTATAGCTAGACGATAGACTTATGACGGACTATAAAGGGGACCCAGAAAGGTTCCTACCTCACCACTCTCTTCAGAGAGCTGAAGGATAAGAAGATAAGAGAGTATAAGAAAGAAGTACTTCCCGATTCCAGCCTTAGGCTAATCAGACAAGCTCTATACACCTACCTCCTTACCAAAAGAATAATAAAAAAGAGTAAGAGAGGGAGGGATAGCTAGAAGAAAAGATGCTATTTTTAGAATAGAAGGCAAGGACGAAGGAGTTGTAGGAGCTGGACTCAGGGACGATAAAAGGAGTGGAGGGGCGATAGCCGAATAGTGAGGAATTAAGATGAGTTCTAAGACGAAGGTATGAAATGATTTAGATAGAAGAAGGAGAGTTACGAATCAGAGACCGAGACAAGGAATTATTCTGAGAATATGGCTGTTGACTTTTTAAAGCATGAGAGATCAATTAGGCGATCCCGGTGATATGATAGCAATAGGCCATGTATTCAAGTTACCAGTATAGCGCTTCTTCCCCTGACATCCCATAGCTATATCTTTCGATGGAACCATTCCACTCGCTTATTATCTATCCTCCGAAAATGATCTTATCTCGAATCCTTCACAAAGATGCATTCAGTCACTAGCAGGGTTCATTCCTATCCTATAAGTTCTCTATATGCTCGCTTTACTACTCGTTTGCTCACCAGCCGATGTTATTTTCAATTGACTTAGTTAGAAAAGTATAACGATTTTAAGTAGCAATAAGTTTCTTTACCTTCCGCCTTTTGGGGTAATGGTATATACGATGCATATTTCTTTTAGGAATGCTCTTTCCCTGTAACTAGAAAGATCGTAGCGTAGAAAAAAAGAAAGAACATTTTTATTCGAGACAAATCCCTTTTGAATTTAGGGGGGTTACTCCCCGATTGAGAAGAGATGCTTGCTTTTAAAGGAGTATGCCCAGTTAAGAGGAAAGAGGAGAGATGGCATAGAATAAGCTACTGGTGTCAGGTGCAAATGACAAATGGGCAGTGAATCAATACCTGTCATTCTTAGGATAAGCAGTCTCCGCTTTTTCAGGTTTTGCTATGAGGGAGGAAAGATCAGATGTCACGTAAAAAGTGTTAGATAAGAGATTCAATGGCGGAGTCCCTTGTGAAAGAAGAAGCTGTGGGAATAACCGGTGTTGGAGGGCATTGCCACTGACCCCCTTTTGTTTGGGAGTACTTAATCGACGCTATTCAATCCGCTTTACGAAACAAGCTAAGCTCGTGAAAGCATTCACTCTTCATAACCGTTCGCATCCCATTTTCGATAGTGGAAATGCCATAAAGTGTGAACCAAGATCCATAATACAAAAACAAAAAAAAGAATGATAAGAAAAAAGAAAGCCCAATAAAAGCAAAAGGGATTCTGGTCTCCACAAATAAAAGATGAAATAGTGTTCTAATACTGTGAAATAGTACTTGACTCTAACCTCTAGGATGGCAAGGTGGAGCTTTCCAGTTTTAATACGCAAAGGAAAGGAGTCCTTGAGCAAGGTTAATTATTTTTGTTTCGCCTCTTTGTTACTGAAAGGATTTAAGATACGCAGGACGAGTTTACAGAAAGCAAGCAAAAAGAGTAGTTGAGGGGGCTCTTTTTGGGGTCTGGGTAGGAGACTTTGAGCAATCTATTTGTTGTTTTAATAGATTTTTATCTCCTTTGTTATCAGTCATCATATCTTGCTTTTTCCCTTTTTTATTTCAAACTTCCTTGCCTCGCACTAGAGTGGCGACTCCTACGTTTGTAGTTCAACCCCATTATTCTATTTTTTGTATTTTCGGCAAGGGAAGATGTCACTGCAGCTGAGAAAGTACTTTTAGATTAAATGGGCTTATTTCCTTCCTCAGTGATCCCAAGTTTTCTAAGCATTTTTCTGGTAACTAAGTCTCAAAAGGCAAGCCAACAACATTGGACACATCTCGAGCCAAGAAGTCGGAACAAAAGGAACTTTCGCCGCTTCTCCCAATCGGTTATCACCCCCAACTCATATTATTCGCTCCCAGTGTCTGACGACTCTGCCTACCAAAAATGAAGAAAGCTTTGATCCATTTCTTTGGAGGCCCACTTTGGCAACAAAGATAAGGCATAGGTTGGGATTGCTGATGCAAGAGATTGAATCTGAACCTACCTACCTGCTGGAGAAATAAAAAAATGATTCCATCCCTGCTGAACAATACCTGAGATTATGTCTGCTATCTACTTGATAAAGGCTTATTTTGCCCCATTACATAAGATAGATCGGGAGCACTAGATACTTCTCATCCGAGTATATAAGAACCAAATAAAGCTGACATTTTCTGCTTGAGTCTCTGATGGAGTCTTACGGCTGACTAGAATAGCATACTTTTCAATCTTTCTGCTCTTTTTGAAATTTCGAGTACACATCCGATGAAAAGAGATCTGCCTTCCTACTCGGGAAGACCTTACCCGAATGGATGTAAGATCCCAGAAAAACTCTATTCCGGAGCCTAGTCTTATATAGAAAGGTTTCCTAAGCGCGAAGACGTAGGAAGTCCCCAGTTTTAGGGAAACCCAAAAGGAATCGGTTAGGAAAGAATCAGGACTCAGATAGACAATTCCGGTCTTTACTTACGAGCCGTCCGGGCCTGGGTAGGTAAGAGTGGAATTCAGAGTTAGTTAGTCCGACTTTAGAGGGTTCTCTGGCATTGGCTAGCCATAGAAGGGTAAGTAAAGACATCCAGCTTTCAACGGGAGTCCTTTTGCTTCCAAACAAAGAAAAGGAGGTCAGAAGGTTGAGTTTCCGAGGGATGCTAGGCGAAGCACTGAGACTGATAGGGCGGAAGAGGTGTCCTTCCTAGGATATAGAGCTGGTTGATTTGGTGATTTTAGTTGATCTTCCTTACGCTTAAGTAGATTCGATTCCTTCTCTTATCGCTAAGGTTCAACCTCCCATTACATTAGCTTTTAATAAAGATTGGACTCCTTCTACTATTTTGGTACCATGCTATAGGACTCTAAGAGGAAGAGATCTGTCACCAAGAAGATTAGTCTGGCGACTTCAATCCTCAGTCCAGTACTAACCTTACTTCATACCTCGAACTTGGAGCATCTAGTAAACTAATTCCTGTCAATGGACCTACTACTACTCTTTGACAACTCGTAATCGATTCAGCCCCCCCCCCCTCGTAGGCACCTCACTACCTTGAAATGAAGAAAAGTCCCCCGAATGGCCCGAGGAGGGGAAGTCTGAGAGCTCATCAAATACCTCATGAAAGGAACTTAAGCCTTACTACTGACTCTTGCACCAAGGAATCCAAAGAAATAAATTATTGGAGAGCGTCTAATCAGATCAGTCCCTCTTCTCTTAACTCATGTCTACTTCTCTTTCTATAACAACCCATTCTGTAAGAATAACATTGGCCTAAATGCCATTTTCTACGAGGATATCCCTAACGTTGATATAAATTTGTTCGCTTCTGCTGCTCTTATTACAGCTTCCCTTCCGCACTTGGCTTACTGTTACTGAAAGCGCTGACTCAATGGGCAAAGCCTCATGCCTGCCTGTCTGTATGTCTTTCTTGATTATCCCTTAGATTTGATAAGGGCTCTCTTCACTCCCGGAACTCCCTTTCAAGAGGGTTTAGACCCATATCTGGGATTTCCTACGAATGGCTTACTTCCCGAGTTCGATGCCTGCAGGGCCTATGAACACTCTTACTAAGACAGGAGATTCGACTTGGACATGTGCTTACTCCTTTTCTTCTCTTCCACAGCCTATCTTGGACTTTCAATCAAGTGAGTTCAGAGCTGACTGACCAAGCCAAAGCTTCTCCTTCGAGCCCTTGAACCCCACCCCAGAAAAGAAAGTATTCCTTCCGCAAGAGCTGATCTTTCAAAGAGTATCGAAAGCCCGTTTATAAGAAAGAGTTTATGCCACTCGTATTGCCCCGGATTTACAAAAGAGGCTTTTCTTTCATCTTTCAATTTGACCTTCCTTGATCTGATCCCTACACCCTTATACTCGCGTAAGCCCGTTAAGGGCTCGCTTCGGATGCTTTTCTTAATACTTTTCTTGAAGTCAGCCTTTAACGGGGTCGAGAGCAGATAGATATATATGAGAGATTTACCACCAGACCCTTTGTTGGAGACAAATAAAGAGAAAGATCGCCGCACGAAGTTTTACTATATTATCTGGAGTTGGGGTGGGTACCTTTCTTTTTAAATAGAAAGATTAGAGTGTTGCTTCAAGGAAGACGAAAAATAAGTTTTATCCTCAGGCAGAGCCGCCTTCCCTAAAGAATGAATTAGCCGTAGCACTGCTAATGCTGACGTTCGGTTAGAAGGAATGGCTCTAGCTTCGTATGCCATTTCCATTAAGAATGAAGAAAAAGTAGCCCTTCCAAGGACAAGAGATTCCATAGCTGGGGATCTTGCTAAGAATGAAAGAACATCGGATAGAAGAAAAGCATCTTCAGCTACAGACTCATATTCCCTATATCTCTGCTCTTGGGAGCTGCCTAGAGGTCTGACGGTTTCTCTACATTTCTATTACTACTACTCTTACCATTGAATTCAGCTCGCTTTTTTGTGGGTGCTGGTATCCTATAGTTGGAAAAAGCCTCAACCTTTTCCTAAAAGGACTTATCCCCCTTTTTTTGTCTCCTCATGTCCTATAGCGTCTGAATCTTTATCCTTTCTGGGATTGGGTGGGATTATTCGACCTAATCGTAGCACTAAGCCCCATATCCCTAGCGACGCTGCTCGGAGAAAGTCTATTATAAGGCGGGTGCGTAGCTTACAAAGAGGGAGGGGTTTTGCCCCAGCTCTTGGCCTTCCAAAGTAGAAATGTAGTTAGTATATAGTAGTAATAGAGTTCACTCTGAGTCTTACGCCGTACCGATACTAACTAGAAAAACGAAGTCCAATCTCGTTCGTTTGGAACCGATCTCCCCTTGTAAGGCTCCTATTCCATACTAAGCACTTTTAAAAAGCCCATTACTGGTCTTAGCACTTTACTTTCCTTCTAGGCAAATTCCATCTCGGCCTAGACCTGCTAAAAGGCGCGTCTTCAAGAACACAATAAGATTGATCGAATGCGTCTACAATCACATGATTCTATAGGAAAAGGCAGGCCTAAGATAGGGTAAAGGGCCTTTCCGGGTGCGAGGGCGTTAAGCATAAAGAAAAAAGGTATAGTATACTATACTTGAAGTGGTAAACTGCTCCTATGGCATCCGAAGGGAAGGTAGGGAATAAATCCAAAGCCTTACCCAAGTCACTAACTACAGTGCCAAAGTAAAGAAACAAAGAAAGAGAATAACGAATAGAAAGGGAAGGTCTGACAAGCCCCGGTAGAAGACAATCCTCGGTAGAAGAAAAGGTTCCGTCGGAAGAACAATTCTTTCTTTTAGAATACCTTGTCTTTTTGTCTTTGAACAGAAAGAGGAAATGTGGGGAGAAATGACAAGAAGATATAGGAACATCCGGTTGGAAGAGTTCCCGGCAGCAGGAAGGTTGGAAGAGTCGCTGGCAGCAGGAGTTCATCTTGGTCATGGTATTAAGAAAGAGAATCCTAGAATGGCCCCTTTTCTTTCTCAGCTAGAACCCTACTAGCATTGCATTCTTCCTTGCAATCAAAGCTAATTCCCGCTCTTTCTCAGCCCTATCCAGCTAGGCTAGAATTGCAGTCATACTATGACCCCGCATACGCAAAGCAAATATGGGTTCTGTTTCCTTACCTTGTAAAGTAAATTCTTTCTACAGGCTCGCTATCAACCCAATAGGACACTATCTGATTCTTCTACTTCTATGACGTACATCCTTTACTAGTAGCTTTTACCGATTTCTAGGTCTTGTTATAGATAATCCGATGGAGAAAGTTTACGAAAATCTATGTGGAATGGATTCACTCGTCTCTTAGTAAGACCAAGACCCAATTGCTTTATGGCCATCTTCATTGCCTTTTCTTCCTCTTCCTTACAGTCTCGTAATAACTACCTCTTCGTATAATCTTATTTACTGTACCTCATAGGTACAGGGGGGCCGACTAATAGACCCGCGTCTTAAGAGGTCCGGTATTGCCCTGATTATCTTCAATGGGAATAGGTACTCGCTCAAGCAACTATCATAGGTCTGTCAGTCTCGGCTGCACCAAGTCCGTTAGGTGCCTAAACTTAGCTGTCTCGAAAGCCTTGCCGATTGAAACCTTCTTTTTCAGCGAGACCAATGGGAGCTGGACCGGAAGCTCACTTACTTGAGGGTTTGCCGCTTACTTGAAGGTTTGCTCTCTTTCTGTTCTTTTCTCATTCTGCTGCTCCCCTATCGTTCTCACTCTAGCTCCTGTGAGAGATAGAAATAACCTCCCCTTTCAGTCCATTGAGAGTTTGCTCAATCAATCCCAAAACTATTGAGTACTATCGGATCCTGCACTCGAATTAGAACTAAGACCTAGCATCTAGTCTCGTACGGCAGCTTCAGGTAACCGTCCCACGACCCGACATATACAAATACGTCCTTTGAGTGCTACTCTGGCTTCGCACCTGCCGCTTTCTCGATTGAAGAGCTAGTCATATCATAGCCTTCTTCCTTTTTCTACGATAGAAGATAGAATTCCTTTCTTTACCTGACTCGAACATAAAATGAAGCCGCAGCTACTCCCTCTCTAGACGCAACTACTCCCTCTCTATACCTTGATTGAAAGTGATACTTGGCTGTATCACACCGTAAGGCCTTTTCTTTTGCTTGCTCAATTGAATTATAGCCCCTTTAAAGATAGGGGAATCATCGCTTTTAAGACTCTGGGATGCCGACAGCTAAGTATGCTGCTTATTGTATTTGTTGCCTCGGTCTCTCAATCACTACCTCTTCCCTCTGGTCTCTTCTTTCTTGCCTCTCCTTTAAAAGATACAAGTCACCTCTTCTTATCAGAAGAGTAACTGGGCTCCTCTTCGAGCTAAAAATAACCTGGTGCAGTCGAGTAATCTAAAACCTCTGAACTACTAATAGAAAGGAATCCCGATTCTTCGAGTAGTACATACCTAACAGCTTTGCTCTCGATAGACACTGACTTTGAGTCTGTAGCTGAACCCCAACTGAGGTGTTATAGCCTCTCCCGCTGGGAGTCTAGATTTCCTTCCCTCCGCGCTTCGTCCCTCGTTTGAGACTAATAGACATCTTCAGGATGTTCTCGTTTGTTATATCTCTTCCTTTCCGTCGAGTTCGAAATAACCTCTTCGTTTCACTCGAGTAACTGGGTACCTCTGTTGTCGAGAGCGTGCAGCTCTACTCTTCCTTACAGTAAAGCTTTCCTCTTTCCTAAACAACCGAGTAAGAAAGACCTTAAAGCTTTGTTTGATTCGGGCGAGTTAGAGAGCATGAAAGCCCCATATCTCGACTAAGTCCATGAATGAGAGCTAGCGTGACTGCAGTACTTGAGGTAAAGGAGAAAGGAAGAAAAAGAGTCATACAAATGGTTTCTTACCTGGGAGATTAATCCTGACTATCATTCCTGAATATAGGCTATAATTCCTGAATATATCCATTAGGTGACTACTCGGCATCTCACTCAGTGTAATCGGGGCCTTTACCGCGAAGCAATAACCTTCAATGAATACACAACACATGAACAATGGAAATACCAAGGTAAACCAACTGTGGTCCTTACGGCTGGATTTCTTGGGTCATCTTCAGAAAGCCACTTTGGAAAGCCACCTTGCATATCGAGTCCAGCGCCATCCTCATCAGCAGTTTTAGTGTAGATAGCACCACCAACTCTACCAAAAAGAGCTATGGAAGCCAGGCCAGAACCAGTTCCCTGCCAGTCATCAGCATAGTAAACAGCTTGAAATAGTACACAACTTGAAGAGGCTTACTAGAAAGAGTAGGGACAAGCAAATAGGTCCAATGGTCTCGTAGTGCATGCAGATAAAGGATCGGATTGAGACGAGAAGGGTACGTATCCCTAGTTTCGGGGAATTGGTGACTTATGACTAAAGAAATGGAAGAACTCTAAAGATTGAACCCTACGATTCTTCAATAAGTGGATCTCCTCAGGAAATGAATGGAGGCTACTACTTTATGGGAAGCTCGCGAGTAAGGATGCTTTCAAAGTCTCCCCAATTCTACTAGACCTATACGAATCCGAAAGCCGCACCAGACAAGGAAAGTCGTTATCCATCCATTGTAGCCCTCTAGATCTAGGTTCTTGGGATAGATCCCTATTGCTTGCTGGAATTGGGGTAGTTTGTCCTTGAATCCGATCTTCTTGCTATTGCTAGGGAATTAGCTTTCAGAACCCCAGGTATTGCATGAGCTCATGTAAGTCGATTGACCGAAGACAGCTCCTGAGCCTACTGTACTGGCATTTTCCCTATTTGACTCTTCACTTCGCGGCTTGGCTCTGAGATAGAAATACCTCTTGTTTGCTCGCTTGAATACCTCTTTCTCGTGGCTGCGCCTCTCTTTAGGTATATCAAGAACCTCTTGACGATATAATAGACTTCTTCCCTTCGTTCAACTTCATTGCCTCGTAACTTCGTAGTAGCATCCGTTGAATGAGCCAAATACTGTTCCTCCTCATTCGAGCGTTTGATAGCGGTATCTATCGTTTTGCTTAACACATTCCTTTCGGGGAGACGGGGATATAGTCCGGGGATGTTAGCAACAAGGTACCCAGAAACAAGACTGGAGGGAATGAATTCTATTGCAGAAGATCCTATTGGAGCAGACACAACTGATGCTGAATACTGAGATAGTGGTCTGTCTTCAACTCTTTTAGTAGGTAATCTCCGCGGAGTATATTTATATGAAAGGAATAAATGTATAGAGCCTAGTAGGTATGACATGACAAGCCTCATTCACGCTGTAAGCTTGTACCAGAATCCGCATAAAATAAAGCAAAGGATGCAGAAGAGGCAAGGATGCACACCCGCTATACTCTCGAGAATGAACCCATTGTACTTCGGAAGGATGCTTCTAGCTCACTCTGCTTAGTTATACGAAGGAGCTCTTTCTGTCTCGGTTTAGGAATAGGTCAAGTCGAGAACGAAGTCTAGAGGTTTCTTATCTCATCCGGTTGGAGAACCAAAGCCTGTAGCGGAAGCGGAATAACACTCTTTATCCGGGTATCTAATAAGATGTCTCACAGTAGAAGGTATTTAGCCCATAAGGTTTTCTATGAAAGGATAAAGATGCCAGATGTTGAAATACTATGCTATGTTCTAGCTGTGGTGACATGGAATGGATACGTTCTTTCTTCAGATAAATGAATTGGTATTTCGGACAAGTCAAGTGGGGTACCGCAGACACAATATAGTTGATTTCTCATCCTACTTGAAAGCTCTCACTCTTACAGGGGAATCCAAGGTGAGGACACAAACACACTTGGGCATCTTGACCCTTCCCTTGGTTTATCAACGCTTGGGGATTGATTCTCAGATGCAGAACACCCCTGGGACAAGGAATAATGAAGTAATTGGCTATATCCCTTGACAACTGTTCCATTCCATCTTAGTTAACTCTTATTCTCAGATGCTTACTATTCAAATACCAGACTAAACAATAATCCCACAGAATCCACTAATCCAGTTAGTTAGTTATCTGCTTTCGAAGCTCAATCAGCAACCAATTGAGATTCAAATAACTCCGATCTCCTAAATCTCAGGTTTGGATTCTATTCAATGTTGGATAGTTCAAATCAGATGGAAAGTAGTCAAAACGAAGAGAAAGATGCAGATTCGAATCAATATCTCTTTCTAATACCTCCAATCCTAAATAGATGGATTCATATGAACTCAATTGAAATAAGAGGCGGTTAACCTAGAATTCATAAAAGTAGATAAACTCAGTCTCACTTTGGGTCATGTAACTTAGATCCGAACTTATCCTCACCTCATCAGTAGTTTACATAGATATATGAAATGGGCTATCTAACAAGTAGAAAAAGGAACATAAGCAGATAAAGATGCGGGTGCAGGAAAAGGCTCAGAACTCCCATGCAGGAAAAGGCTCAGAACTAACTCCCCCATCCCATGCCGAACCGAAATCGAGAGATTCCATGTAAGAAATCAGGAATCATGAACCGAAATAATAGACATTTAGAGCACCTAGAATAGAAAGAATATATGCCCAAACTACCTTAAAAGTGTCGCTACTTTACTAACTAAGAGGATAACGACTTTCCTATATGAAGGAATACAGCAGCAGACCTCAGAGGATCTATCTTTACCTCATAATTGTTAGGATAGAGAAATATAGAAACGAACGCAGTGAAGATCAAAAAAAGGTGAGGGGATAAACTGATAAAAGCAGATAAAGAGGGTATTCCACAACTCTCTGATAGAGGGTAACTCGAGTTATTAGAAGAGGGTCGAGCAAAGAAAGCGAAGAGGGAGGACCTGGGCTCATACGAAAAAGAAAAGAAATGAAAGTATTCCATGTTAGGAGAAAGGCTATCTACTTCTAGATTTGATGGATGAACCACTTTGGAGCTCTTACCCTCTGCTAAATCAAATGAAGAAGAATTGGAGTGGAGCTCTTATACCCTCTGCTAAATCAAATGAAGAAGAATTCGATTTCCTATCTTAGTTCCAACAAATGATGGAATTGAAAGATAACCTGGTCGAGCATATAGATAAAGAAGAGTCAGAAGAGTAATAAATCCCTCTTGTTTTTACAGACTCAACTCTAACATCGGCTACTGCTACTAAAGTTAGAAGCATCGCTAGGATATCAAATAATAGGGTAGAATCAGAACTAATGGGACATAAAAAGGAAGGAGAAATCCGAAGATGAAAATGCGGGTGCACAGGATCTCTCCACTTCTCATACCTACGATCAAGGAACTCAATAGATGCTATGTGTGCAGCAAATGCCAAGGCCAAGGTGAGGACACTCTTGGGATTCTATTCCAAGGCTCGTCTATCTACGCTAAAAGATACAAGCCCAAGTCCTAGATGTACAACTTTGGAATTACACCGATTATGAGCACCACTTTCTCTACTTTCTATTTTATGAGCCTGGTTTCACTAAAGACTTCCACGCTCCCGGGCATCCACCCCTCAACCTTACAAGATCGATAAAAGGCAGCCATTGAAATACTAAACGAAGCTATTCCCACTTTTCAATCTTCTTTCTTTACCTAATATAATAACTCTATCTATCTAAGTGACTATCTCCCACAGAAGGAAAACAAAGAGTTTAAGGATGAATTATAGACTATCAACCTAGAGCCACTGCTGGACTTATAGTTTAAGGATATACCTCTACCTCTAAACTTAGAATACTTCCGATCTCGTAACTCAAATAGGTGGATTCAATGAAATGTTGGAAATATGGATTATGGAAATCCCGAACTAATAGGAGGTTCACCTGTAATTGACTTTCCACAAGTAGAGTGACTCAGTCTTGGGTTACCACTTCCTATGGGTTACCACTTCCTACTTCTTTGGAGCTACTCGAGATAAAAAGAAATATAAGGAAGAAGAAAAAGAGAAGTCATAGGTGTGAAGTCGCTCTTCTGCATCAGGTATGAAAGCGCTCGACCATGGGTTATTTATATCTCGAAGAGGGGGAGGTTACTTGTATCTTAAAAAGGAGAGACGAGCTGGACGCTATCGACAGAGAAGATATATCTCGATAGAAGAGTTCCGAGAAGAGATACAGTAACGAAGGAAAGCTACAAACTAGCTGCTTTCGCTCCGGGCAGTGAAGAGAGAAGACGGAAACTCTATCTTGCTTTCGTTCCTATATCTGTGGGTATCCTCAGTTAAGGGGCTTTACTTACTAAGAAAATGGCTTCGTTCCTTTGCTTACCACTTCTCGGCGCATCCTCTTTCGACGAGCAAGGATGCGGAGTAAGTGAGAAAGAGATTCACCTTCGCGACCAGATGTGACCAAAGCAGGCACTCCCTTCTCTTCCCTTTGTTCTTGCTGCTCCGCTGCTATCAATCCCGAGTTAGCCCTTGTTTCCTGCTGCTAAACTCTTCCCCGCTTCCTTTCTTTTTTCTAACACATACTGAGACGGTGTTGACGAAGTTGCTGCTAGGATCCTAGCCAAAGGTTTCCCAGGAAGTAGTAGCCCCTGAGGAAGCCGAAGGCATACCCAGATAAGGATAAGTAGAGTTGGTATTGAGTTCATGGAAGACTAAGAATACAAGGTATTCAGTCTGATAGTGCTTTTTCTGATCCCGTCATTTATTAGGATTGAGAAGGCAACTCAATTGAATCGAGCCGTCATTATTAGTAGCTCACCTCTCGAACAAGATTATTCGATTAATGGTAACAGCTGAGTTCAACTTGATTCTATAAATAAAGGGCTGCTTAATCAAGAAGTAAGATAGATGAGATGCTTCATTCCCCTGATTATTAGGATGGATAAGGCGGACTGGCTTTTCATCCGTATTGTGCCAGCATATTTTATGGGTTTCTTAGGATGAATCCTGCAATCGGACTTCAAGAGAAGGGAAGACTTAAAGAAGCTAACAGCAGATGTGAGTTGTAGCTAACAGGTAATCCAATATTCATAATGTGAAATGAAGTCACTCTGGAGGCATGATTATATGATTGAATGATCAAGCCTGCAAATCCGAGCTAAGAACAGGAAATGTCAGTGACTTAAAGGAGTGAAGAGAGCATTAGAGAGTAGTGATTCATGGTTGATGCATGGGAGAAGATACAAGGGAAGCTAGCCGTCAGAGATTCTTGCTAATCAACAAGTGACGCATTCCTTTCCCCAACTGCGGTTCTTGTAAAGAGCGCTAGGCCCCTCTTAGTCTAATGAAAGGCCTTAAGGTAATAATATCTTTCTTAGTCCAAGAATGGAACGAACTTATGACTTTACTTTCTACCATATTATAAGAAAAGCATGAGTGAAAGGATCAACTGTCGTTGCCTTCTTCTTGCTTGAGTTAGGGCAGCGTGTCAACACAGTCTGTCAGCTCTCATGGCTTAGGATAAGAACTAATGGAATAAAAGAATGCCTACCTGCGCGATTTGGAATTTTGAATAAAGTAATATTAGTTAGTGAATTCATATAATTGTAATATTTGTTATGTAAGACATAAGGCAGCCCCCTCTAGGATCTAGGAACTTCTAATTGAAATATGAATAGGCTTGGTTTCACAAAAAAAGGGTTTTTGCGCCCATTCAAAGCCCCGAAAAGGTTTGATAAAACGGAAAGGGTCCGTTAAGCGCCCGACAGCTATGTCATAATAGATCCGAACACTTGCCCCCGATCGTCTTCCCGATCATAATTGCTCTAGTGAATAACTAAAGAAAATAGATAGATGGGAGAAAGAAGACAAATCTCTCATAGGTTCCCAAATGACTTGACTGTTGGCGGGTCTCTTTGTATGTGTTGTCCGGAAAGAGGAGGACTCCATGATTATTCGTTCGCCGGAACCAGAAGTGCAAATTTTGGTAGATAGGGATCCCGTAAAAACTTCTTTCGAGGAATGGGCTCACATTCGATGAGGGCAAAAGAATGAGAAGACATCACATAACAGATCCACATATGAAGAAGTAGGGGTCGGCAACTAAAACTAAAGAGGTAGCGAGACTGACCGCAATTGCAGGAACAGGAATAGGTTTACTTTCTTTCATTTTGGTTATGGAAAGTGAAATCACTTAGATAGAAGACTAATGGCTGACGTAATGCGACCGTAGGGTCCGAAGGTTTAGACATAATACTGAGTTGTAAGGGATGGTAATATACTTAGTCGATAGACTAAGGGGATGGAGGACTGAAAGGATATGGGTGTCAACCGATTGAGGCGCGAAGCGGGGTACGAGCTTTGTTTGAGCTTTGTTGTTAAACTATGGAGCTTAGCCGCTCCTGAGTCTTGTGCAAGCTTCGCTTTCAAAACTAGAGTAGAAATAGTTAGTTAGAAAGCTTCGCATACCTTCTAAGCAGCATCCTTTAAGTGAGTAGGGGTGTGCCGGACCGCCGACGAATAATAGGTAGCCCCACCCAGGCAGAGTTAATGAGCCGTGTAATAGGCGACCATTTCGCGCGGTTCGGGGGGCACTTGAGTCAGCCGCCGGCGCCCGACTGCGTCTTGACCCCTATCCAATTTTTGGGCCAATTCCCTCTTCGTACTACCAAAAAATGAGATTCTTGCCGAATCCGAGTTTGCTGCTCCAACCATTATAAAACTAATACCTATTATCTTTAGTACTTTAGGTGCTTTTGTTGCGTATAATGTAAATCTCGTAGCGGATCAATTCCAACGAGCCTTTCAAACGAGTACTTTTTGTAATCGACTCTATACCTTCTTCAATAAACGCTGGTTCTTCGATCAAGTTTTGAATGACTTTCTAGTCAGATCGTTCCTGCGTTTCGGATATGAAGTCTCATTCAAAGCTTTAGATAAAGGGGCTATTGAGATATTGGGCCCCTACGGGATCTCATACACATTCCGACGATTGGCCGGGCGAATAAGTCAACTTCAAAGTGGATTTGTATATCATTATGCCTTTGCAATGTTACTTGGTTCAACTCTATTTGTGACCTTTTCTCGTATGTGGGACTCCATTCTTTCTTCTTGGGTAGATAATAGATCGTCTTTCATTTGGATAGTGAGTCGTTTTTTTAATAATAAGTTAAGTCAAGAATAATAATCGAACTTGAGGAGCTTGCCAGGATGGCTTGGTAAGCGAGTAAGCAGGCGCCAACTCCCAGTTCTTTCTTTTTTTTATTTAGTTTGTTTTATCCGGTAGATCGAAAGAAAAGAGAGCAAAACTTCAGAAGTTACATTCCGATGCCTGCCTATGGGATCCCCCGTCGGGGAGACTAGCGAATGGTATACAGGAAGTAGAAGAGAAGTACTAGCACATAAACCTAAGTCTTCGTGGAAGCTTGGGCCGTGTAAAACAGAGGTGCTTAGCCCCGATATTACTAGACAGACCGGTAGCCTAGAGCCTAGACACGTCCCTGAAAAACGACGTAGGAAGAAAGTAGATAAGTCAGAGAAGGATTATTCAAAGAGTTTGAAAACTTGAAACCCGCCACTTGCTAGACTAAGATATTTTCGAACGTCAACGGCTTTTGCTTGTAGCCAGATGATCTGGTAAAATGGTAGGATCGGACCGTGCCACTTACTTTAAGCCTAGATCAAAGCAGGAACATAGATTAGGGCGGTCCATATTAGGCCTTGCGGGAAAGATCTGGGACTCGGAAGTTATGAATCTAGTCTGTGACGCAATTAAGGGAATATTCTATACCTATTCACACTAGTTGATTAATAAATAAGAGCGACACAAACCCCCTTGCCCTTCTCAGCCTAAGTCCGTTAAAAGGATATTTTCAAGAGCCTCCGGTGCTAGGAAGAGGCGCAATTTCCCCCAATACATCGTTTTGTAGCAGTGCAGCCTGGCCTAAGGAGAGCATTCTGGAGAGACTCTAATTCTTAGACTTTTCATATAACTTGGTGATCATAGGGAAGGACCGAGATAGACTCTTACTCTCGTCTTGGTATTTGGGCGGCCGGTGGTCTTACGTGGAGAAGGTATAAGGCCAAGCTTTCTTTGCTCTTTTTTAATCATCTAATCTGTCCTGTTGTAGCAAAGAAGGGCTTAGGCTCCCTTCTAATTGAATGCTTGCAGAATGATCTAGATCCTTTTATTTCTGGCCGACTTTCCAAGGAGGAAGTACTAGATCTTCTTTTGAAAGCCCAGCAAAAGAAGGCCATTCTACCGATTAAGCTTAAAAGGAAGAATCTCTCTCGGCATTTTTTTATTTCCATTCTACCAGAATATGGAGTTGAGAATGCTAGGGAGCAGCTATGCTATGCGGCTACTCTGTGCGGAAGATTCTTCTAGCCGAAGTAGTCATTATAAAGAAATTTGGAAGTGAATCGCGGGCTCTTGTCGGGGAGTAAAGGACTCCAAAGAAGGAGATTGGCCGGTCTCGTCTTCTTGGGAGGGAGGTAAGTAACAGACCCTCTTTTACTACCTTTTATTAATATATCCAGGGAGAAAAGCCTTTATCTCAACAACGTCCAGTACAGGGAAGGGCCAGCTATGTATAGCCTAAAAACCCCAACCCCGACTTTAGCAATAGCTGCTGGAGAAAGAAGCGACTCACCCAGAGGGAAGAAAAAACAAGGCTCTTACGCAATCGAAATTAGTAGGGAACAGAGGAGCAACCTACTCTTACCTTTAGGACCGACCAATAACAACCTATTTTCTTACACAATCGGTTGTTTACTAAGATAGGTTTATACTAAGAGAGGGATGCCCTTAGAACAGGATCCAGGCAAAGGGAAGCAAACTCACTTAGGCAGCTAGGAGCACACTGAAGGTATCACGCTGAGTGACTGGAACAAAGAGCTCCATAGGAGTAGGGGAAGG
>JAYMTM010000001.1:50000-56385 GCA_036898045.1 Erodium gruinum
AAAAGAAGAGAGACTAGTGTGAGGACTGAACTTTCACTTCCTTACTGTTTTCTTAGTGGAATACGTACTAATGCTTGCATCCACTCGAAATGCTTACTTGCTTTTAGCTTTATAAAGGATAGAGAAGAATGTACATGTCTTATTATTGATAGTCGGAGAGCGAGAAAAAGGAGAGGAGCTAGAAGACTTAAGCGTTAGGCCTGACCGATTCCCCAAAAAGGTCTTTTTTAAGATAGAGTAACCCGTAATATCTAATTGTTGGGAATTGACTGGTATTTTGATGGGCATTCTCTTTTCTTTTTTTTTAGCTGATTCCTATTCAAGATCACTCAAAGAAAGGTAGCTTGTCTCGCCCAGGAGGTGGGAAGAGTTGAGAACCCTTTCTCAAGCAAGGTTTTATTGTAACATCAGCTGATGTACTTCATAGTGGGGCTGTCCCTTCCTTTATTATTGTTGTGTAAGCTCTTTGTTTTTTTTATTATGCTTCTGGGTATCTAATTGAATTCATCGCCTAAACCAAGGTTCAACTAGAACGCAGGGGCTTTGCACCAAGAAAAGAAAGAAATGAGCTTGTGTGCATATAGGTAGAGGAGTAAAATACAAAACTTTTCCCCATAGGAAAAAGGGAAAGCAAACCCTATGTGAGAGATAATCGTTAAGTAAGGTGTCCTTCTACGTCAAGACAAGAAGAAAATAAGAAAACTTCTACTATTCCAGACTCTAGTCCTCCTACAAGCAGCCCTTTCCAAGCCTTACCTTAGACTTAATAATGGTTTCACTAAACCTTACCCTTCATTTAGCATTTCTTCACGAATCAGAAATAGGTGTTAGCTCTTTCCTTCTTTGGTCATATCATCAACTGGGATTTGTTCTTTCTTTGTGAATTGGACAACGGTAAATCTAACCATTTCTTATCACTGGTACGGTAGGAAGCAACGTCGCTAAGACTAATACTATGGCTCAATAAAAGGAAGCTGATTGCAAAGCTAGTCTCAAATGATTCAAAGTCTCCCATTGTTCTTGCGAGCTTGTGGAACTTCTACAATAGAAGTGCCCCTTATGGAAAGTATCCGCACAGTAGAAAAGATCATGAAATCTGATTTGCTTAAAGAGAATTTGCTTTCAATCAACGTAAGGGCCTTTTTCGAAAGAAGGATTCTTTACAGCCTATCTCTAATTAAGCAACTACTCCGGATGCCCCTAGTAAAAACTCAAAGACAAAGGAATCCCTAAGCTAATATAGAGCTGAAAACCTCACTTCGAAGATAAAAATGCCAATGCATTTATTATTCTACCATACAAAGCTATCATTCACTGAGAATCTGGGATTTAGCCCAAGATACCAGAAAAGTACTGATGTTAAAGTAAATATTTGTCAGATCAAAGGGCTATCATTAGCGCTAACGGGCAAATTGCTTCGCTTAAAGCAAATAAACAAATAATTAGCAATTGATTGATAATCAAAGAACTAAATACGTTCCCAATCCTCGACCGCACCCGTGAGAAAGTGGCATAAGTCGATAAGGGACAAAGTGGGCCCACTATGTCGTCCCGGGCTGACCCAACTAGGAGAGTTAACACACGACCGGAGTCGCTAGGGAAAAAGGGTTTCCCGATCAGTGCTTCGCCCAAAAGCGCCAGACCTTCACTTCAATGAGGGAAGACAACCGCATAAGACCAGAACCTTTTCTGTTGAACCCTAAGTAAGGGCAGGGGCTGACGGAACAGAATTCAACAAGCAACGGTACAGGCTTATTAATAGGGGACTCAAGTACCCGGGAAGAAAAGATAGGTGGAGAACAGAAGTTGAATGTACCGTTCCGCTCCGCCAGTTCCTATAGGCTAGCTGTCTCTTGCTTTAGTTAGTTGAAGGCTTCTGTTGGCTGGACCAAAGGATCGTTCTCCTTTTCTTGAGCGTAAAGGATGTCCCACTTCCAACCTGTAACTGACTTCAATCTGTCTTAGTTGGTTGACGCATATATCTCTTGAATATGTTTAGGATTCAATCCAGCCCCAAGCGTACCTGGACCTGTTTACCGGCTCACTTTCCCCTGCCCAAGGGGTTGGGGGAATAATAGGTAGGGAATGAGCTAGAAGGCCGAAAGCTATCGGTCAAGAGGAAAAGGAAAAGTACATAGGCCGATCTCGCTCTTAGTCAGTCTTGCTTTCAAAATCTCATAGGCACAGGAAAGAAAGGGAAAGAGCGTTAAAGCATGAAGTACGGATGAAGTGAAGCTGTATTCAATCTCATCTCTGGATTCTACATTCTCCCTTATTTTTTATTTAGAAGGTGTTCAAGGGAGATGAGTAGATACTCTTTTTTGAATACTGCTTTTGAATTCCTCTCAAACGACGAGTCCTCCGCAGTATAATTCACTTCGCCACCTTCCCATTGATCATATGGCACCCCTTCTTTTTCTTCAAGCAATTACCTCTTCCGCTTATGCAGCCTTTCCTCCAGTTCGATGTACGGTTTGATTGCCCGATTGAATTCCTCCGTAAGGGCCTCTATCTCTTTTACCAGTGCGACTCTATCGCCGCTGACGAGCCTAGAGATCCGTAATTCTCAGAATTCGACTTGACTTTGATACGGACCCACTAGTTGCTCTATTCGCTGATCGTTCTCCTCAATCAGCGCATCGATGAGCTCTATTCGCTCGCTTGGATGAAGTGGAGTGCTCTCGTCTTGCACAGGCGGGTGGCACGGAAGGATGGTTATCTTGAAGAGAAGGATTGTATAAGTTGGACCATCATTCGCCGTATGTAAGGCTGGACTTAACAAAGTAAGAACCTGCATCTTCCCGCCTTGTAAATATAAATAGGGGATCATCTTGATCATTTGGTTGAGCAGCACCTCTTGTAGCCATCTCGGCAGCACCTTCTGTAGCAACTTATTGAGACCCGGAATCTGTACGATCGTACTGGCTCCAACCATCATTCACGCCTGTAGTAACATCGTTCCCAACTGTAGCAAGCTGTCGAGCTTGATCGCCCCTTGAAGCATCTGCGGAAGACCAGGAATCTGGACAATCGTATCGGTTCCCAACCGGAGCCTTTAGCTGAGCCGGCGCTTTCTCATGTCTCCAAGGCGCTCTTTCTACTAGTTATAATTGCTGTTTCAGTTCACTTCCTCGTTTGAGGAGTGGTGCCACTCTACGATTCTAGTCTGCTATTAGTGCGCTAATTTCTCTTTCTTTCTTTTCTGAATAAGAAGAGTCCGTTTAAGTCTTTCTTGTAATTCCTGAAAAAGAATCTGGGCTTGCTTACGCTTAGCTAGTTTGAAACTACCCCATTTAGGCTTATCCTACCTTTTATGGTAGCTGCTTGCTAGAATATAAGCCTTTCTCCGTCAACACTGATTTACAAGTACAAGGAAGAAGCGTAGAGATAGAGTTGTTAGACTCTGTAAACCGAGTCTAGTCTACAGAGAAGGGGCTGAGATAGATAGACGACGAAGATTTTTGGAAGTACGTACCGACGATCTAAGCACTCACGATCAATAGGTTCCAGTGAGCTAGGTCCTTTTCCCTTTCAAGTGGTATACTTTCTAAGGAAGGGTTAGACTGAGTTGATAGACTAAGGTGTCAGCTATATCAGCATTCTGGGTTGAGTGAGAACGATGTATGAAATATATATATCATCAGCTCTACTAGATCACATCCTGCTTACCCAATTCAAGTGATATTGAATAATAGATCACAGAAGTAGTGGCAGTACTGATACTTAGCTAGCTTAATTCACTTATTCCCATTCCTTTCTAGAGTCAATAAAGGCGCTGTATGGCCTTGTTGTAAGAAGCAAAATATTAGTTTGCAATACTCGCTGGGTAAACTACTATCATTCAGCATTGCTCGGTAGGCCTTTCTCGTAACAAAAGCATTCCCTTGATTCTAGCTTTCACCCAAACCATAGTACCAGTAAGAGGAAGCCGGCTATTCAAATGTCAACCCAGTCGGGTCGGATGAGATTTCTAGTCCCCAAACCAAGGCTCGTAGACCTCAGAGTGAAACCAGAAAAGCTTCCCTATGTTTTGACCCGATTTATGAATAGATATTATCTAGGTAGGTCGACCTGGAGCGATCTCCCAAAGAACGGGGAACAAAGACTACTTAGTGAAGCAGAGACCGGTTGAATCGTCTTCTCATTTATCAATAGTATGTTTATGCCTTTGTGGTTCTTACGGGAGCAGGAACATAGACTGGGCTTAAGGTGAAGGCTGGTCGTCCTTTGATTTGATTGGAGTGAAAGGTTAAAAAGGTATCATTTAGGATTGGACTCAATCCCAGTGTCGACTATACTGCTATCCCTCTATAGCGCAGATAATAAGGGGCTTAAGCTCCTCGGCTAAGGGCTGGGACAGTTCAATTCCAGTCATGGCACTAAGGCCAGTCCTCGTCTTACTCTAGCTCGCTTCATCGCTAATGCCGCCAGCTGAGCTGCTGAACCCGATGTATGGGACATCATGCATCTCCTCTTTCTTACTTAGCCGTAATGAAGCTGCTCTACTCTAGCAAAAGTGGACTGGCGCATAATAAAGGAAGCACTAACTGAGGGAACTCAGAAACTCACCAAAGAGAGAAAGATCATAGCGAAGTGGAGGAGCTGAGTCTGAGAACTTCGATCATTAATGAGAGGACAGAGTTTCATTTGGTAGAACAACTCGTTTTACTAGATCTACTTTGAACCGACTAAGACGAATGATTCTAAGAGCCTTATTCAAGGAGCTAAAGCCTGCAGTTACCCTCTGGACCTACCTTCTCAGCCTTGTAAAAACCCTATGACCCTCCTCCTTCGGTACGAGCTCAACTCACTTCTAAAGAAAGATAGATCTGCCTTCCTACTCTTTGACAGCTACCCTTGGACAGACTGAGCTGAGAGGACTGATAGCAAGTGAGACCAAGCAGTATTTCTTAACTAGCCAAAGAGCTTTGTAAGACCGTTCTTTATTCTAATATGGTATATGCCATGCATCCCACCCTTTCGCTCCTTTGCTTGCTTTCCTTAGTTTTTATTTCGAGAGGTTGGTCCGTTTACCTTTTGAAAGCGATACAATGGCAGGTTATGAAAGACATGAAAATGGATGAATGTGAACGTCCCGCAGCGCAGGAATTCCCTTTTTTTTTGATGTGATGCTTCTTATTTATAGTTATTCAAAGACCAAGTTCTCAATCCTATTTTCGATTCTTTGAACTTGGCTTCTTACTATTGAAAAGAGGCCAGACGAAGTAACTAAAGCCCAATGCAGGTTGAACTCTCTTGAATCTAAGCCTCACTACCCTCTTAGAGCGTTACAAGGAATTTTTGGCCTAATGACAAGAGTTTCAAGTATGGGTGAAACCATAGGTGAAAGATAGCCTACACAAGCTAGGCCTAACACAAGGCCCCATATAGATTAAGCTTAGGGGTTTATGAGAGATTGATTGATGGACCTAAGCTAAACTTATAAGATTGAACCTAAACCAAAGCCTATAGACTGAAAAGGAGAGCAGAGGTTTAATCCAAGACCAGGAAAGCAAGCGTTATCGAAGCCCAATGCCAAGCAAAGCCCTAGACTACAAGTGAAGAAATTGGGTTCAACTAAGCCCTTAACCCAACATGAGGTGGAGCCTTAACCCGACACAAGATGGGACCCTTTTAGTATAGTGGGCTTAGTCAGCCCAACATAGGTTGTCAACCAAAAAGGAGAAGTTCCCGTGATTTCTTTTTTGATATCCTAAGACGAGAGGATTGGGCTTAGAACAAGACCCATCGGTGGATAAGATCACATCTTCATGACAAAAGGTGTACACGTTAGGCCTCACTCAAGGTAATGGGCAAAACCTAACGAGTCCAAACAAATTGGATCTTATTGTATGACAAAACCACATATTGGCTATATCATTTTTTCAGTAATTTGAGAATTTCCTCAAGCAATAGGGTTTGACCAGTCCCAGCAGAGCCTGTGATGAACACGGATTTGCCCTGAGGGATGGCAGACAAAAGATGCTTCTGCTCGTTTCCCCATTCTATTGGAGTGGAGTGAAGGTTAGCCCAATGTTAGCATTCAGATCTATTTTCAGCCCTGGCCCGGAAATGCCACCTTTTCCTGGCTTTCCAAACAAAGCCCATCGAAGTCCAGTCTATCTAATTCATTTTATTCCCATTCCAGGACGGCCCAGGCCGCTATCCGAGTTCAATCGGCAAAAGCAAGTTTACCTTACTTATTTTAATAAAAGAATTCTTTCGTTCTGCTGTCAAAAGTAGGGGAAAGTGTCTGATCCTTTCAATCAAGCGATAGAGGCAGAGGCTTTACTTAAATCGACGGAGCTGCTGTCGAGTGACGATTGCTCCATCTATGTTGAAAGGCTTAAGAGAAGCCATGAGGGAATATTTCATACTTTTACCT
>JAYMTM010000002.1:0-30000 GCA_036898045.1 Erodium gruinum
ACCCCATCCTGTCACGAAGTCGAGGGTCTTGTTCCCAATGAGAATCAAAAGCTCTTCTCACTCTACTTGATAGCGAGATGGATCCCTTTCTTAGCTATCATTCCAGAGATAATAGCACTAACTACGAAAATGTAGCTACGCTTCGAGCCTAAGCGAGGATGATCGAGCAATTACTTACCTTACCTTAGCAATCTTTGGAAATGAGAATGAGTCTTTTTTTGCCTATTCCTCACAGTACCCCATTGGAGTAGAAGCCTACCAACCAAAAAGAAGTGGTTGCATAGCCAATTTCAGAAAAAAGGGTTTCAGTCATAAGTGCTTCAATTGCTAATGCCTTTCCCTTTCCTTTGCCTACGAAACGATATCTAGTGGTGTATTCTCTATACTCGCTTGTGCTAGTGGTCCTAGTGAGGCGAGGGAAGATTCTACATCCATAGTAGAGTTCCAGACCATACGAGTTGCCATTTCATTTCCCCTAGATGTCGTACCAACCAGTGGTAGAAAGATTAGGAAAGTCTCTGTGAGTCAACCTTTCTATCAGTCTCCTTGTTTGTACTGTGAGCAATCCTGGGGGCAGTTACAATTCGCCGAAGAAAGCTAGCCCTCTTTTCTAGCCTATCTATGAAGTCTTCCATCCAATTGCTGGAAGGGAAAATACATCATAGAAAGATATGAGTTAAGCAAGTTACTTTGAAAGCCTTGAAAGCTCTTTCTTAACACGTGGGGATCCTTCAATAAGGGGCAAAAGCCCAGTTTAAGTCAAAAGAGTAAATGAAAGTAGGGTTCTTTTCGATCTTGTACCCTGGGTTTGGTACACTGAACACCAAGCCAATCTTGATGAAAAAAGAAAACAACAAGCAACTACATCTCCTTAGGACCCTGACGTGAACTCTAGTCTCTCTCTATGTTAATTTCTCTTTAGCAAGAAGCCCTGTGAAAGCTTGGAACCCTATACAAGAGGCTAGCGTGCAATGGCTTTCTCTGATGGGGGCTCGCTTCAAAAAGCGGAGCTTGCTGCTTTTCCATTTATCTCGATGGGGTATGATATTTTCCCTACCCTATTCATCCCTTTTCCTAGCCGGAGTGGGTCTTCTCTGTGGGGTACTCTGCTCCTCGTCCCAAAAGGAATTGGATTGATCTTCACCTCTGTAATAACCCTTATCTCGAAAGAGATTAGTAAGGCAAGGTTCTTTCTCGTTGACCCTTCATTCTGTAACGCTGCAGGCAATAAGAGTTCAGCCTTTAAGTCCTAAAACTATCTTACTCCTATTGTGATACCTTTTCTAGTTAAGGATTTCCTAGGCTTCTCTTTCGTCTAGTACGAGTCCAGTTTATGTTCATGGGGGTAGGCTTATGGGCTTTGCTTTACTAATTGATTGAAGTATGTTTCCTTTTCCCGTAAAGTAAGCCGAATCCTCAGTGGGGTATAGCTCTAGTGGAGCAGGAACTCATAGTCACATTGCTATAGAATAGGGATTTTCTTCTATTTACTAAATGCTTGTGCTTGGAGGGACTTTATGAAGCGTATAGAGAGAAATTGACTTATCTTCATTTCATTCCGGCTATATTTGCCTGGAGATCCCTCTTCTCTCGGTCCATTAGGAGTTCTCTTGGTAGGGCGAACAGTGAATATACCACTACCTCTTATTAGTCAAAATAAGTGAAAAGAAGTATCCATCTAGGTTTTTTTTTAGCTTACTTACTGGTTCTACCTTCGAACTTATGCTTAATCTTCCCTCTCCTTTTAGTCGAGTTCCTTTGGACCTCTCGAGAGCAAATCAGGCTCTTCCCTGCAGTCTATCAACTACAGTAATAAATCCCATCGTTTGTTTCTTTTGTTTGTTTATATGAGGAACCAAGGATTGATAGGAAAGGGATTTCTGTAAGGGCATTCTATAAGCCAAGGTTAGTCAGATAGGGGGGAGCAATACCAAGGTTAGCAAACTCTATAGCATCTTGTCCAAGGAAGGGCTTTACGCTATTTATTGCTCAAACGTAGTTCAGAGGGCTCAAAGAGAAGAGACCAAGGTGGTGGGTGAGAAAAGAAATCTTTCAATAAGAGAAATCAATCCAATCCCAATCCCTACGCATCGTAATAGAAAGCATCGCATCTCTTTATTTCTTACGAATCTCCAGAAAGACCTACTTTTTCCTGAAATTATCAACAAAAACGGGCATCTAGCATAGGGCGAAAGCTTACTTTCCCTAGGTAAACCTCAGTCAGAACCCGAGAAAACAGAGAGTGAGAAGCCTTTTATCATATATATGTAATTGTTACAATCGTCTTGAAAACTAGAAAAATCTTCACGTTTTCCCGGGATTTTTGGTGTCAAATTGGCCATTTCGTTGAGATCAAGGCAATATCTGGGTTTTGGTACAATAAATAAAATAATTGATTGTATTTGTGCCCGGGCATTGGAGAAACAACATACTAGCAAGGTGAGGTGAGGGCCAGGTTAGCTCCACTTGCTTGAACTGCTCCCCTGTCTCTTTCTTCTCCATTTATTCCTATTAAATCGTGCAATTATCAACAAAAAGTTTATACTCACATAGGGATTTATTTCTCGAGTGACTTAGAAGAGGGACCAAGGGACTCGAGCATAGCGAAGAGGGATTTATAACTCGAGTGACTTAGAAGAGGGACAAAGTTACTGTGACTAAACTGCCGGGATTTATGACTCTACTTTATTTCTATCTGTTCGGAAAGAGAGAAGCGATTGGCTGCTCATAAAGTTCCATTGCTTGAGTCGGGATCGAGAGAAGCTTTCAAGGGTCTTACCTCGCTGCAGTATCCTCAATTGCCGGAGCCGAACAACAAGGAAAAGGTTATTTATCGCTTGAAAAGGAATTTCTTGATGACGATGACCCTCGCACCCCCGCCCTGCTGAATAATAATTAGGGCTTGTTCAAAGATTGGGCTGTTAGCCCCGAGGTGCGAAAGACTTGAAAACATATCTGACAGATAAGCCAAATCATTCTCGTGGCCTGCCAGCAGATGGTCATCGAGAAGATCGTAGGTACTCATTCCAGGTGGCAATACTACATGATGATTGTTCAATAAGGGTTGGATTAGGTTCTGAGTTATTTCTTCTTTTACCGTTTCGGCAACGGATTCGCTGACTTTCAGTTGAAAATTATCGTGACTAATACCGAAAGGGTTACTAGGGGTTGCTGGCCGAAGTCGAGCTACCCTCCACCCAGCCAAAATCCACAAGAAAAGAGGAAAGACAAATACCGGATTCTGCGCAAGCTCCAGTACGAAATTTAAGACAATGTCGGCCAATTGGTTGTTCATCTTGCTGACTTAAACTATCTAGATCTATTACGACCAGCGCGGTTGTTCGTATTTCATTTTGTTCTTCCAAGACAAAGTTAGGCACTGAGTTACTTACGGAATCTCAAATCCTAACCAGAAATTCATACCTGCAATGGATCCAGAGGTATCCTGCCTAACCAGCTTTCTTTTCTATTACCTGCCTAACCACAAATTCATACCTGCCTATTTGCTTTGCCTATTTGCCTATTTTGGATAAAAACCATGGATTTGATCTAGCGTTAAACCTAGGTGTATTTAGGGCCACTGACCTAGAACTCGAGTTATTAGATATTAGCAGAGGTAAGCAGTGAAGGAGTTATTAGTTGAGGAAAGAAGTGAAGGAGTGCTTAGAAGAGGTACGGAGATGCTCGAGTGACAACGAAGAGGTTTCACTTTAACAACGCTAGGGATTTCTCTCTCGCCCCGAGGTATTTATTTCTCGACCGAAGGGAAGAGGTCCAGCGGTCTCAAACGAAGGGAAGAGGTCTTTATTTCTCTATCTAATAGAGGTTCGCTAGAACTCGGAAAGAGGTATTTATTACAGTAGGTGATAGACTGCTGGGATTGATTTAAAGAATGCAATGAAGAGGGAAAACGGTCTCAAACGCAGTTCAGAGGGAGTGATTTAAAGAACGAAGTTCAGATTGATTGATTGATTTATCGGGATTGATTTCTCTTAGAAGTGCAGAGGGAAGAAGTTATCGAACATCGTGAAGAGGGTTTTATATAAGTATGCTGGGACAAAGCCTCATCGCGGGGATGAGTAAATAGAAATATAGATGAGGGACTGGAAAGGGACATAGTAGCCATAATAGAAGAGGAACGAACGTAGCTTACAGCGAAGCTTATGGAACGTAGTAGCTCGTAAGAGGAGAACTTTCTTTGTTTTATAACCTTGGTCGTTAGCCCGATAGTGTCCTTAGAAACGGATATTCAGGAAAGTAGGTATGCGACAGTTAGTTAATAGCTCTCAGCGACTATTGATTATTGATGAAACAAGATATCCTACTGGTAGTAATGAAGAAGGCACACAAACGCCGCATTTCTAGTCTAGGAAAACCAGAGATTTTATCAAGGGATGCAATAGCTACATACGGATTAGCTACTCTAACCTAAGAGGTATTGAATAGAATCATTCTCGTTTCTAGCTACTACAAAACTCTGATATCGGATATGGGGATGGGGACTAGCTTAAGACATAGTTGATCAAAACGAGGAGAAAGACTTTGGTTTCACTATTCTCACTTAGGATCCATGAAATATGGACGGACAGCTGATGAAAAGAGTCGGTTCATCCATCGACTAACTATCCAAGGACTGTGGCCAACAAAGGATAGGAAACCTAAGTATTATTTCTATTCATACCTCTCCCAAACTAAGAGCATTACCCTCTTTCTGAGATAGAAATACCCGGTCGAGCCTCTCGATATGGAATCGATTTTTAGACCTGGGCTCATAGCTGAAACTTTAGCCATCCTTTTTATTACAGTTTTGAATTCCGGATTCGCTCCGCCTTACAACATTGTTGGTGATTTCTTGGCATACTGAAAGCTACCTTTTTACCGTATAAGCCTTACTTACTTGATGAGGAATTGTCCGATCCATCCGTAGCCATGTATGTAGGTATTCAAGAGGGTCTTATTGTTGTTGGTTTGTTCGTTTGCCAACTCTTCTTCGTATATTTTGATTGTTGAGACCCCAGAACAAGCACAGGCCGAGTGTAACCCTTTCTCTCATTGATTGGTTGCTATTTCCTTTTTCTCCATCCGCTCCATCGACCTTTGATCCGTTGAGTCAGACAGCCAGCCAACTTTGAGGCTACTCCTTTCTTCCTCGGGTAGCTGCTCACTAAGGAGCATGATTTGGGCTACATGACCACTCTCCTATTCGAAATTGCTATTGACGGAGGGTTCGTTCGATAACAAAGTACCTCTCCTTAACTAAGAGTCCCTTTGTACCTGTCCCTTAACAGTCGAGCACCTGTGTACCTCTCAGAGCATGTTGTACTTCCCTCTGTGACTCGAGATAGAAATAAAGAAGAGTCATAAAGCCCTCTTCGTTTGTTGCACTCGATACTGTTGGCCCTGCCCTCCCCTAAAGAACTTGAGAGATAAAGCCCTCTCTCCCGCTGTTGGTGGTTGAGTTGTAGTCAGGGAGGTAGGATTCAGATTAGGATATTGATTGAGTGAAGTAGGGTTCGGTGAAAGATTAAATAGAAATAGGACATCCAATCTAAAGTCAAGTATGCCAGAACTCGTAGCCTTGTTGAAAGAGTCTCCTCTTTCTTCTCTTTTTTCCCTTTGTAACCAAAGCACTACGACAAGTATGATTCAAGAAAGAAAGGTACAGAAAGAAAGCTATAACTCTTTTAGTTATAGGATGGTAACATCTAACAAGAATAGTTACATACAGGAATAGGATCCTAGTTATGAGCTACTTCCTTCTGTTGTGCAACCCACAAGAAGCGAAGGTTCTTAGCAATCCTTGTATTCTTGTCCACTTTTGCTTAAAGGAGTTAGGGATCTAAGACTTGCCCCTATGCTACAAGGAACAAAAGAAAGCGGAAAGGAACACTAGCCGCATCTAACCCAAGCTCTCTCAGCTACACCTAGATGCTATATACTCTTGCCATGAGGATGAACTTATAGCTCGTTAGAATGAGACTTATAGCTCGTTTCGTTAGAATGAACAAATAGCTCTAGCTCGTTTCAGGATGAAGGAGGGAATGAAAGGAATGGAATGTGCCCCTTATCGGAACCCAAGGAAGCAAACCCCTTATCGGAACCCACCTGCCATGAGGACAGAAGAATCAGACTTGCCATGAGGAACAAGAAGAACCATGATAATCCCTTAGCCTAACCTGCCATGAGAAGACAAACCAAACAAAGGAACTAAAGCGAACAAGGAACTAAAGCAATCCGTACCCTCAAGACAGCTAACTGCCCTATTCTTTCCTATGCTAAGACTGCCCCTATTCTCTCCTTACCCTAACCTGATAAGCCTAATCCTTCCTCACCACTGAAAATAAAAGACTCTTCTTCCTTGCACCTGGCATTAGTGCCGACTGCTGTTACAGTGTCTTAAAGTTCGAGCTACAGTGGTGAGCCCACCGAAGCGAGTGTGACAAACCAAGTTTTGGCTTTAGGAAGTGTGAACATGTTTAAAGCGTAAGACGAATTTGAGAAAAAGCGGGCTTTCGTCTCCGGGCCAACGAACGATTCGAAAAGCAGCGAGCACGCATTCGTTCATCTTGAGTTCAGTCTTCCTGTGGGAAAAATTCTTATCTTAGGCGTCAAGGATTTGTTGGCCCTACTTGTTGCGGCATCTGTCGGCGAGCTCCAGAAACCATTGACCATTTATTTACGACGTGCGATTTCGCCACACATCTCTGGCATAGGATCTTTCATGCATTTGATGTCTCCATTGATCTGACTTGGGGCTTTCACACTCTTTGTCACCAAGCCATGCAACTCTCGCTGAGTCCGCAGCTTTCCTCTCTTTGGCGGGTTGCTTTTGTCACAGCTATCTGGGTGATTTGGTCTGCAAGAAATAGGTTCCTATTTGACAGCATCACACCGAATTTACACATGGCCGCGTCGTTTGTTTGGGCGGCGCTTCGGGAAGCTAACTCATTTGACATCAGATCCATGATCAATTCGCAGACTGATCCGCTTAGACTTCGGCGCCAACGCTCGAAGCACACCTTCGCAGACAAAACTTGGGTCAACTTCTCTTACAAAGCCTTTTGCTCAGAAAGCAGACTTTTTTTCGAGCCTATCATTCCTCCTGAGATTTGGCATTCTTCTCCCGGATCCTCGCGAGATGATAGGGATTCCGTTTATGGACTGAGGTGAAGTTCCTTATCTAAAAGCGTAGCCATTTTTGCTTCCATACCTATCTTCTCCGGTAGAGTTCACTTTATAAAAATCTATGACTAGTAGACCTATACAAATACTAGAGTTTCGCATTTATAGATATATTTCGTTATCCTATTATTATACGGGTTATTCCCCGTACAAAAACAAGAGATTCCATTTATAAAAGCCATACCGGGGCGGTGAAAGAAAGGAAGAGGGGTATAGGTCTCGATCACGTGTGAGGGGTGCATTACCCGATGCATGGTGTGTTTAGAGTTCAATATCTATTATAGCCGTCCTTGCTACCCGCTTAGGGGTATGGATCTCGGCAAGGTTTCTCGATCAACTAGCTCACTTAAAGAAGTAAAGCCACTATCATCTACAATATTGTTTTAGAGTGCTTTTTCAAATATTCCGTAGTGCGCCTTAGCACCTTTCTAACTTAAGGTAAGTTCAAGCAAGGGTGTACAGTACAGACCGTCGCATCTTACTTTCAAAACGTAGCTTCACCATCGCGAAGGATTCAATCCAGCCACAGCTTTCCCTAGGGCTACCTTGTGCCACGTCTCTTCTTGAACACCCTCCTTTACTTTAAGAATACTTACGGCAGCTCGTAGCTATTGTATTCATTGGAGTGCCGAGATTCAAATTGCACGGTAGTTAGGGGCGAAGCAGCTCGACTGAAAGGAGAGGGTGACTTCCTCGATTCTTAAAGTAAAGTGAAAGTGGCTACGCTAGCTTCTTTACTTTCATAAGTACTCGAAAGAACCCTCGAGTGAAGCAAGAGTGCTAGTCTTCTATCACAGAAGGAACGTAGTGCTCGAACGATCTAATCGACTTTCTCTTAGAGTGTTTCTTTTCAGTATGGTTTTTTCGTCTTTTTGATCGGACTGGAAGGGACATGGACATCATTTCAACGTATCCTTCTTCTCCTTACAGTTACAGGTCGACTGAGTCTTTCCGTCTTCGAACCTTCGCTAGCCGTTGTTGGGACTTAGTGAAGAGTTAGCCTAGAAAGGCTTTGAAAGCAAGTCAAGCATTCCAATCCCATGAGAGTACTCAGCTTAAAGCCAGGAAGCAAGCCCATCTAACTAGGAGGACCCACCCCCATTTCCAACTAAGCTAGAAGCTCATTACCATCGTCAACTCATCCCTGACCCTTAGTCTTACGACTAAGCCCATTTTCTTTCCTCGCAACTAAGTAAGGAAGAACTACTCAGTAAAGGAAAGAAAGCAAGGAATCGGAAAACGGAAACAGGTTACTCGATGGTGCATTCCCTCATTCACGTATACAGTTGCTACCTAGGGAGTTGGTGCTATTTACCTGATAGCCCTGCCCTAATCAAACAGGGGTTTCTTTCTCGCTTAAGCCGTTGAAGGTAAGGTTATTTATAGCTCGAGCGCCACCCTCTACCTATGAGGTAGAGACAATTACATTACGAAGAGGGACGACGGCACTTATATGCGTATGCGAGCAAGGCGAGAGGGGTTGACAGAGATGACTCCCTGGTTGGTAAAGGGCACAGAGACTAAAAGGGCACTTCCTTAGACCTCTCAGCTAGGAACTCTTTTTCTTTTGATTGAGCAGCTACCTTGTTCTAGGAAGCCTATCACCCTGAGTCTAAACTCTGTCCCTATTACCTTTGGGAATTCGGGGCAAGATTCTATCCTTCTCCTTTCATCCGCACCTCTTGCCTTCCGATCCTAGTGCTTCTACCAACTATATATAGCCCAAACACCTTCCTTATGCTTTCTTATCCGGTGAGTCATGCTAATAGCGACTGCACTTTCGCCCCGGTGAGTAAGGAAACTACTTCATTTTTTCTCCAACCTCTCCCTCTCGCCTTGTTCTATCCTTCGACTTAGAATCCAGAAAGAAGCCAAGAGGACTTGAATCTATTACAGTCTGGAAGTGAAGAAAAGCTTATACATTCTAGAACAAAGAGTCAATAGACACCGATTCATTCCAGTGAGAAGGGAGACTGACTCCTATGAATGATTCTAGATTTATTAAGAGAGGTATGAACGGAAGGCTAGACTGGCCCGCTTCCATACTCGCTTTTCTTTCTAAATTTAACTAACCTTAGCTCAATGCGCATAATTCAAGCCATAACTCTCAATCTCCAGATTCTAATGCACTTGTGACAGAGAGCAGAGGAAGAGGCAGAAGTAGAAGCTGACACAGTAGTCAAGATAGACAGGACAGAAGATCCAAGTCTAGAACGGGGATCACGTGTTATTACTGCAAGAAACCTGGGCACATGAAGAAGAATTGCAGAAAACTAAAAAGAGACCAAGGGAATGATCAGGGAGATGAAAAGAAAGGGGAAAGCAGTGCTAATATGGTAACAGCTGACGATGCAGATGGTGACATAGTACTTGTTCTAAAAGAAAGTTATCTCAATCTCACATGTGAGGATTGTACATGGGTGATTGATTCTGCAGCTTCATTTCATATCACATAGAGAGTTCTTCTCATCCTACACCAGTGGTAGTTTCGGCTATGTTCGGATGGGAAATGATGTCAGATGCAAGATTGTTGGTATGGGTGATGTGTGGTTATAAACTGATATTGGGTGCAAGTTGCTGCTGAAAGATGTCAGACATGTTCCAGATGTTCGATTTCATTTAATATCAGTGGGTCAGCTTGATGATGAAGGTTATCACCACAGTTTTGGGGACAAACAATGGAAGCTGAAGAAAGGGTCATTGGTTTTGGCTAAGGGCAAGAAGAGAAACTCTTTGTATTTCACTGAGGCGAAGCTTGTCGATGGAATGGCTAATGCAGTTGAGAATGAGAACTCCCTCATTCACTAGAAGAAGCTATGGCACAAGAGACTTGGCCACCTGAGTGAGAAAGGTTTGCAGACTCTTGCCAGGAATCAGCTCCTACCCAAGATGACAGGTACATTACTAAAGCACTGCACGCACTGCCTTGCTGGTAAGCAGCATAGAGTTTCATTTCATACACTCCCTTCGTCTAGGAAGAATCATTTGCTTTACTTGGTACACACTGATGTCTGTTATATGAAAGAGAAAACTCTTGGTGGTGCATATTATTTTGTAACATTTATTGATGATCACTCTAGAAAAGTTTGGGCTTTTGCTTTGAATTCTAAAGATCAGGTGCTGGAAAAGTTCAAGACTTTTCATGTTATGGCTGAGAGACCTAGGCCCCAAAGAAAGATAAAGAAGGTTGAGTTTCACACTGGAACTGGAGTAGTGGAGCTAGCACGACGAAGAATGTTCGGCGCAAGGAGTCCTTCTTTCATTCTTACTACTAGGCTAATCGAAGACGGAACAAAACTATTTACCCTCCCTACGTCCTTATCTGTCAAGCTCGTACCTCTCATTCTCTAGTTGCCCTCTTCTTGCATTCTTAGAAAAATACCCTTGAACCCTCTTCTCACGCTAATGAAAGCCAACTCCAGTGCTTTAGAGAAGGGAGAGCCTTTCTAACCCAACCCCTATACGGAAGGATACTCTATTTGGTCAAAGTCACTTTCAGAAGAGCCAAGGCAAGGACATAGGAGTTGGGCATGACTGTAAGGAATGGGTAAGCGTTAAGAAGAAAAACCCCTATTTATTAGTTATTAGCAGCCGTAACATAAGGTTCTTTCCTTTAGTAAGTTCGGATATTAACCAGTAGCTAGCAGCAGCCCTGGGATTAGCGTCAGTATTACTTACTAGCAGACCACTACTATTAGCTGCCCAAAGGCAGAGCTATTAGAGGAATTCCTTCCCAAGAGAGACCTCTAATAGCTCTATAGGAGAGCTTACCGAAGAGAAAGATTCAATTGTAGTGATTGATGCCGGATCGGATCCATCCATTCAACCAACTGGATTTCATTCAGTCAATCCCATGAGCTATTCTCTTTGTTCTAAGCTTTACCATAGAAGGAATTGTGTTGGGCTATATATAGTTGGTACGCTATTTCTTTTTTATTTAGTAATAGTAATGTTTTAACAGCAGAAACCTTCCAATTCATCCCACCTAAAGCTAGGAAGTAGTCCTGGTAGCATTCCTTTCTCAAAAAAACAATATCGGTTGAGCTCCTTTCTCACTTTTCAACTTAAGCGAAGACATGTAGAAACATAGAGAAATAGAAAAACTAGCAACATGAAAGAAACCTTAAGCCTTGGTAGTGGTATAAAACGCTTTTCCATTAAGAGCCCCTCTGCGGGCCGAAGATGTCATCTTAGCAAAAGAAACAACAAAATGATCTTTCTCCTCTTTACTACCAAAAAGAAGAAAAAGACAATCAGGGCGGGTATCAAGAGTCGGAATCTCAAAAGACCGTCTGGCAACCAGAGGAGTGCTTTTTGAAAAAAGGTCGCCTTAAAGTGTATCAAAGAAAGGGACTTGGTCCCGAATGACTTGAATAAATGTAGCCTGAATGCGTGACTCCAAAAGCCCATATAAGCCAGTATACACAGAAATTCTCCCATAAAGGAGAACTCCCTTGGAACGCGGGAACTACTCGAACAGAGGATCAGCGGGATATTTCGTTCCCACATGAATGGAATGTCTTCTCGTATTTGCATGCAGTCCAAACGAACGAAAATCCCTTGGAGAATCTGACGAAGAGTTTCAACCATAAGCTGGTTGTTACTAGCTCGTACTTCTTGCTTAAACCTGGTTTATGAAGTCCAGTAAATGGCAAGCAACTCTTTACTTAATCCAATACCTATTACGTACATTCTATTGAGGTAAGGAGGATCTGCTTCTTGCACTAGCTATAGCCTTCCCCAGCCCACTTTAAGTGGAAAAGCTCTAATTCCTTTTGTCGGCTAGTAAAAACTTCTTTTATAAGAAAGTAGCGATCGCTCATCCTTTTTTTTATAGGGCAAGAAGATATGAAGGATAATAGAGCTTCTCCGGCTGCTTCTATCGGATGCTATGAAGGGCTCCTTCATATTATTATTAACAAGTATAAGGGTGCAGGAAAGGAATAGCGATGGATTCCTATGGAGCATCCAGGAACAAGCAGATTCAATCGGACGACGAATTCTTGCGTGGTCCAAGGAAATGAAAGGTCCACTTCCACGATTTCCATCTATATCGAATCTTAATATCAGAATAGCTTATATAGTCATGATTCCATTCAGGTCCACTTACTTTTTATTTCTTTCTTCTTTTTCGAATCTGATTGGAACAATGGAGAAGTAGGAAGACTTTAGCGATTCATAATGGGTATTTAGAATATCTATGTCCTCCGCTTAAAAATGAAGACTAAGACAGGAGTTTCGTGGAAAATAGAAAACCTTTCTCGGATTTGAACCGATGGCTTACGCCTCTTTCTTAGGGCGTTTAAAGAGCGTGACTCTAACGCTTAGTTAAAAAAAAGGGCCCATTTGATGAAATTCATGAATTAGCCCACTATGAGTTTACTGCATCTAGAAATAAATTGATATATCTTTTTATTTATTAATAAAATGGATATAAATAGTATATCATTCGTGTCTCTGTTACAACACGGCGAAACAAAATGGTTCGAATGAAATCCAATGAGAAAAAAGAAGAAGTTTAGGCTGTACACCTAATTGAATTGGGATTGTAGTTCAATCGGTCAGAGCACCGCCCTGTCAAGGCGGAAGTTGCGGGTTCGAGCCCCGTCAGTCCCGACGGATCAAAATCCAATAAAAAAATACATCAATTCATCTCTCCATTTTCTGTGAAAAGGAGTACAAACTCAGTAGTAAACTCCTTGTTTTATTTCCGATAGCTGCCGAGTTTTTCAAGTTTTCAAGTCAAGCGAGAAAGCTAGTGGATCAGAAAAATGAAGGTTGTCTCACAAAAGAGTACTGCGTGGCGGTATACCTGTTTGTTTGTAAAAGGTGGTTTAAGGATATATGGTTAAGCGAGCTAGTTCGCTCAAAACAGCTTTTTATGTTAAATGCTGTGTCGCTTATGCGCGCCTATGGCAGGTGTTGAGATCGACACGAATCCTTACCGCATCCGAGATCCCTAGCAAGGCTCGAGAGACTTCGAGGGATACCGAACTTCCATAGAAGACTAATTCGTCGTCATGACGTTCGGGCGGACAGATTAGTTCAAATGTCTTTTTCCATGTTCTCAGTGTCTAAGCCGATTCTTGTTCCTAAACAGAGCAACTATAAGTTTAGTAGCATTGTGGACGACCCGTCGACAGGCGTCGAGAGTGTTTTGGAGAAGTACGGTATCCTAGTGAAGGACCTTTTCTTTAGGTATGTGCCAGAACTTCCTTCCATCCCTATGGAGGTGGGCCTGAATTGGCGTCCTTTCTGGTCTTCATCTCCGGGGAAAGGAAAGGTGAAAAGGCCCTAGTGGGCCAGATTCCCTTCCATTTGGGAGCTGTTTGCAATCGCTTTATGGGATCGCGCGGTTCTAAAGGGTTATTTGAAAGAGGAGATTTACATGAAACAACCAGAGGGATTTGAAGTAAAAGGCAAAGAAGATTTTGTATGTAAGCTGAAAAATAGCTTGTATGGCCTCAAGCAAGCTCCGCGGCAATGGTACAAGAAGTTTGAATCCTTCACATGGTTGGGCATGGGTATGACAGAACAACTTCTGACCCCTGTGTGTTTGTAAGGAAATTTTCTGATGATGATTTTATCATTCTACTTCTGTATGTGGATGATATGTTGATTGTTGGTCGTGATGTTAGTAAAATTAACAGCTTGAAGAAGGAGCTTAGTAAATCTTTTGCCATGAAAGATTTGGGACCAGCAAAGCAGATACTTGGTATGCGGATCTACAGAGACAGGAAATGTGGCAAATTGTGGTTGTCTCAGGAAAGGTACATTGAGAAGGTGTTGGAAAGATTCAACATGAGCAATGTCAGGCCTAGTGCAAACCATGGCATACATCAAACTGCCAACTGCTGAGGCATAAGGAACCTTCTGCATCTCTTCCTTATCTTTCTCACTTGTAGGACTCTGTTCGGAACTAAGCTTGAAGTGACCTGCAAGTGGAGAGCTAACTGGTTTAGCCTACTGCCATTCAATCCATCTATTTGAGATCTTGGCCTTCATCAATCCTTTCGGGAAGAACTTTGCGTTTTACCCGTATTTTTGCTTGCAAGCCTAGTTTAGTAAGGAATCGGGTCAAAAATACGATCAATTTTCTAACTTTTACTGGTATCACATGTCATATTTGTCGTCTGATTTTCATGAAAATCATTGGTTATATGATTCTATGAAAGCCCTTGTTGAAAGCTCTTTTAAACGAATACGCGAATACAGTTGCTTTACCGAAGCTTGCTTGTCCATTAGAAGAAAGAAGAGAGAGTGAACGACCCTTGTTAACCATTAAAAACCAAAACCTTCATCTCAGATTGTCAGGTTAGAAATATCTAGGATTGAGCAATAAACCATGAGAATTTTTATCCTAGGAGATTGAAAGATCGGCAGGGCATAAGATTAGGTGGTAGGCTCCTCGTAACCCAAGTAAAATAGGGAGTGCCACCTATCTATCACATCCAGCAAGGCCATGAGCCACGGCACAGGAAGGCTTATCCGCTAATCTTTGATACCAATTTCCAAGGTTCGGAAACACTTGGTTGTAAAGCCAAGGTTTTACAACGCTTGGGCCTTGCGCCAAGGAGGGACAGAAGTTCTGATGGAGCAAGCAGGAACTAGGAGGGTCTGCCGCCCTTTTCAACCTCCTCTACCGGTGATGAAGATGATTGCATTGAATGCTAGGGGAGCGGGGAATACCCGATTCAGGTCCCAGCTCGTCAAAATGCATTCGCTCCTCAGAACTAAGAAAGGAGAAGGGCCATAATCTAACCCCTTCTTTCTATTCTTTTATTCTTTTTTGTTGACGGGGTTCTGCCCTTTTCGTACTGGCTAAGATTGAGAATACGACTCAAACTCCTAAGCCAACATATTCTGATTGATTGGCTTTCTGGGTCAGGGTGCGTGACTTTACCGCAGGTCTCTTTTCCCTTGAACTTCTACGGGAAGAAGGATCGGCCGGGATTGAAATAGAGAGTTCATGCTGAAGGGTATTCATTCTCTTTCTCTGGCAATGAAATCACTTAGATAGAGATTCAATGAATCTATCTTCTTATTGCTTTCTGAACGAAAGTTGGACCTGCATCGTAGAGGAAGTCCGGGCAGACGAGATCCACATCCCCAGATGTGAAATAGAGTCAAATGAAATCTATGAGAGGCTCTTTCTCGCACGATAGAGATAACTACTCCCACGCATTCCTTCATACGGATGAGCGGGCACAGATGGATGCTAACACAGATCTCCCTGATCCACTTACCGAGATGAGGACTCCGTACCTAGACCAGTCATTCAGTAAACTAAATCGTTGAAGTAGTTCCATCTCTGAGAGCTCAATGGATGATTCACTTCTCACCTCGTTTTCATGTAGTTCTTCTCTTGTATCAGATGAAGCTTTCGCCAGTATTGACGTACTGAGCTCGCTGAGAGGCCAGGCCAAATAGGCAGAAGCGAAAGCATGACCAATGAGGCATCAATTAGGAGAGACCTTCTCATCACGCTATCGCATGTTGAAAAAAGGGAAGTCTCACAGATCGAAGCGAGAAGGAGATGAATCGGACTTTTCATGTGCCAAGCTATCGTCATTGCTACCGAAACGCACAAAGACAAAGGGAGTCACTACCACATAGGAGTCTTGAATGAAGAAAGCAAAAAAGCACTCTCGTTGACCAAGAGAAGAGAAAAGACTGAAGAAAGGGAATAGGCTATTTGTCTTCCCTCTGACGAGAAAGGCAACTTTCTCTTATCAACTTTCAACTTCTCTTTAGTAATGTCCTTCTTTATTCCGGACGGAATATCCTTATGCCTAATAGCCTGACCTGAAGTACTTTCTGTATTTAGGAATTCCTTTCTTTTATTTCTGGAAAGCTGGCCGAATACCCTTTTTTCTAGGAGCTGCATGGATGACTGGAAAGCGGTAAGGTAAGGAAGACCTTTGCCACTGCATGACTAGATCAGATCACACAGACAGACAAAAAGACAACAAAAGAAGAGATCAAGAATCCTTGAAGTAAAGCCAAGAGTACCAAAGTGAGAAGCCTTGCAATTTTACCAAACTGTACTCTTCTAATAAGGGATACTGGAAAGATATTTCGTGGGTGAAGGGCTGGAGCCTGGAACATCTTCTTTCATATCAATCCCGAATAGGTCGAAACTGGAAAGAAGGGAACTGAAAGGATTAGAGACTGTCAATGTCAACAAAGAGAAGAGAGCTGAAATGTGCCTCAAGTCCCTCATTATCAGTGGAGAATGAGCTAGAAAGACTTGCCTATCATCCGAAGATCAAAGAGAATTAATTAATTGATGGCTCTCAATACGGGTACCCCGGGATCACAAACGAGATCTAGACATAGCCTTTCGCCGATGTCACCATTCGTTATGCTAAATGGTAAGCATGCTACCTACCTACACATCCTCATTTATCATAAGAAGAGAGCCGCACAAAGAAGCAAAGAAGAATAAATAAGCAAAGTACACGATCCTAGCAACCTACCTGGGCTCCCGCCTTCTCATCTCTTTCTCTCGGAGATTCAAACAAATAGGGCAATGCCACCAACGAAGGGGATAAGGCACTTAAGTAGGGCGACTTTAGGAGCGAGGTTTAGAGGCGGACTTTCAAAAGTTAGGGTCTTAGGCAAGATCTTCAGTCTCATGTTCCAAGCTTCTTCTAGTGAATGAGCCTCCTTCGGACCCGCGGTGAGGACACACTAGGGATGAATTCCTAGGTCAAAGTGCCCTAGTGCCTCCGGGCCTAGGAGAGAACCCCCTAGGGCATTTTGTCCTAGGTTAAGGCAAGACCGTGGTTAAGGTGCTCAAAGAAAGGTAGGTGGTTCAGGTAGTGATCACTCTTTTATTAGTTTATTAGAAACTTCTATATAGAGTTGTTATGAGAATCCATCTCCACCTATCTTGCTTGTGCCCTTCTTCTTACCAAAGCATTCCGGCTTTATTCCAGGTCTCACCCTGTGAAGCAAAGTCGGACAAGGAGGAAAGACATAGGAGTTGGAATTGATAGGGAACCGTAGCCAAGTGGCTAAGGCATGAGTCTGCAAAACTTCTATTCGTCGGTTCGAATCCGACCGGTTCCTACAGCCCCATTCCACCCAACATTTTTTTACTTTTACATGGGGGCCCCGGATCAAGGGTTCAAAGCTGAGAGTGATTGGAGTGATACTTTCTTTTTTCAAATTCCAATTTCATTCATTGATATTGATACATAATACAATATTCTATTATAGGCTGGCGGGGATGGATTGAAACTAAGGCATTCATGGTGAATGGAAGATATGGTTATTCATGTAGGGGCAGACGACGGTTTCCCACGGGATAATGACTGACAAAGTGGGATGGCTTATCCCGGTGCTCTTTCCAAAAGTTTGTATGGATTTGGAGGAGGATTGAGTGAAACGTACGGGTGCCACGTTAAGTTGAGTTGGCAGAGATTAGCTCTGGTGAAAAAGAATCAAAAGAATTGTTTGTTATAGTTGAGCCGAGAAAGTCATTTCTAGGATTGAAAGACTTGAATTAGCAGTCGGGCTTAGAAGCATAGGCCTTAGGTTTGGAGACCTAGGTGAAAATCCCCTAGGGAGACCGGCGGTTTATCAACACTAGGGATAAATGCCTTAGGCCGATAAATAGTAATAGTCTTTAAGTGCAGTTGAAGTAAGGGCAGAATCGAGGTCAGATCAAGACTGGCATGAAGTGATTGATGGGATTGAACTTTCACTCTCAGGTGAGGCATTTCCTTTCCAGAAAAGCAAAGCTACTCCACCAAGGTTTGTTTATTGCTTGGAATGAAATAGCTTCTATAATATATAGTCGAGCTACTAAGTTACGTCCCATGGTTCTAAAGACCTAGGGGTTCTCTCCTAGGCCCAGAGGGCGCTAGCGTTGGAAAACCTAGGAATTTATCCCTAGTGTTAATAAACCTAGGCCTGAAGGCGCTAGTTCGTAAGAACCTAGGTTAGTTTCCCTACTCCATTGTTTCAAGTTGGCTAGTGCGGAAAGGGGAATCCGGTTATGAAATAGAAAGAATACCCCTAAAAAGTCTATCAACGGATCTCGGTTAGAGGAACGGATCCCGGTTAGAGGAACTACCTAGCCAAAAAACCGGCGGTTTATCAACACTTAGGGAGAAATTCCTAAGGTAAGGCTTGACTTGAAGAGGACAAGAAACCAACTAACTGTCTTTCCCTAGTTGCCAGAGTTGTGGAATACCCTCTTTTCTTTCTGAGATCTAGCTTTCCAGTTTCTAGTAAGAGGTTATTTCTATTCTTCTCTTCGGTGCTAGAGAACAACTTCTATTCGTAACTAAAATCAGAGCAACTTGTCCGGCTCTCTTCGGAAAGAAAGGGCTATGCTTTCGGAACTCTCTTCGGGGCAAATGAGTACCTTTTATCAGAGCAACTTGTCCACACGCTCAGAAACCTAAGGTCCTATCTGAGGACGGGAGTACAACAGGGAAGAAGGTTGAGTGTTGGTGAGGACGGAGTAGCGTTGGCAAGGAATTCTATGGACGGGAGTACAACAGGGAAGCAAAGGATACAGGAATGGTGGGTCTCTTGGTACCTCTCCTTTCAGTCGAGTTCTTTCATACCTCTGCACTACGTTTGATCAATAAATACCTCTCCTGTACTTCCTTCCTCCAGCACTACAGGGAAATATACGCTGATAGGGAGGGATGCATGCCTAAGCTCTGGGACGGGCTAGAGCTAAACGTAACTAACCAAACAAAGACAGAATAAGACTCTAGTAGAAGAACAATGATTGGATCCTAGGAGATTGATTGAAAGATCGGCAGGGCATAAGAAAACGGATGGACAGAGCGGAGAAGAAAGCATGGGGAGGGTCGTTGGTCTCTAAATAACAAGCGGTACATTAGGCCAAAACAAACCACTACTCTCAGGGGCTGAACTACGATAGAGAGGTTTCCATCCCGGCTAAAAACGATAGAGAAAATCAATACTAGAGTGGGAATAGGACAAGAAAGAAAGAAGTGGAGTCTAATATCTTCCCGCTGACTCGAAGCCTGAGACTGGTATCAATACGATGGTCACTATGGCCCTAGCTAAGAGCGGATAAAATGCTATCGGTTCCAGAATAAGTAATAAGTCCCAGGCTACAGACAGAAACACGATGAAAAATAGAAAAGAAGGAAAATAGAATCAAATGGATGCTGGGGAAAACGGGCGAACGGTGGAAGATCTGGCCAAAGAAGGAAAAGAAGTGGTTTGGATTCATGCATCTCTTTTCAGAAATTCCTTGATAAGAACTGGCAGCTAGATACAAGAGGAAAATAATCCTTTAAATGCTAAATAAATGCTAATAAGAGAGGTAAGGCTGAGGATATGGGTGAAAGAGTGCTAGTGTAAAAGCGGATAGACGCTAAGAAGGGATTTCTTTCAGGAGTGGATAAACTCCTGGTATTTATTTCTCGACTGTCAAGGAGAGGGACAACGGTCTCGAGTGAAACCTCTACCCATGAGGTAGAGCCAATATCCATTTCGAAGAGGTATTTCTTTCTCTTAGTTAGTAAGAGGTCCCACGCCCACGGGGAGGAATGCTAATGATACAGCTCTTCTACGGACAATTTGCTACTTCTTTATTCATCTGCACCCTCTCCCTCTTCGCAATATGCTTGAGTCATAAATCCCTCTTTATTGCATTCGAGCATAGCATATAGATAACCTCTTCATTGCATTCTTTTCACTTCGTTCCTAACTTAGAGCATATGGATACCCTGTCCCTTTGGTCGAGCATTTCTCAACCCTCTCCCTCGTAATACCTTTTAGTCGAGAAATCAATCCCTCTGCATCGTCATCTTTCTATTTCTTAAAATTGGTAGTTTCTTCCGTTGTTTCAGAAAAAAAGTCAGAAAAACTGGCTACTCATATACAGGCAAAACCTGCCAAACCAAAGGGAAAAGTCAGTCCGAACCCTACTTTTTGCTATGGGTTTCAGTTAATATCATATATATGTATAATTGAAAACGTTGCTAAATCTTTGTATAAACCCGGGATTTTTCGTATCAAAAGGGAGATATAGCAAATCTCTCGGTGTTGGTACCTTTAATGCAAGATGGTATTCAATTGATGCCCCCGCACCTAGTAAGACGGAGGGACTGGCTGGCCTGTAGTGCCAAATAAAATAAAGGGATCAAAGTAACAACATAAGTTCTTGAAGCAAGGTTTCTAAACAAAGAACAAAGTTGCTCTTACGAGAAAGAAATCCCTGTTGGTCGAGCATTTCTCAACCCTCTCCCTAAGACCCTCTCTCTACGGCTGGACGAAAACCAGTCAAAGAGCAGACAGAGAAGTCATTCTTAACCCCTCCACAGCGGCGAATGGGATAGAAGGTACGGGGTCTGCCAAGTCAAGCGCCAGGTTGCTACTTCAAATTACGTGGGGCGAAGCAATCGACGTTTCAAGGGAATCGCTAGTTTATCGACCAAAGAAGCATCTTTTCGGTAGAAGCATTGTCGTTTTTCGGATAGCTGAGCATCTGAATTTAGGAAAGCAAGGGAAAGCATTCAATCTCAACCACTCAAAAAGTGAAGCTCGCAGGGAAGGAACTCGATAATAACACTTGGGTTTACTATGCTCAAGGACTAGCTGGTAAGCACAGGTCTAACGAACCTACGTAATAACATAGTGCTACTTCTCACTTATGAGGCTCCTAGCAAAAGTGAAAGGGTCAGCTTCCTAAACACAGAAAATCGGTAGAATAGAGATATAGGAACAAGAAAGGGAACATAGAGATACCAAGAAGGTGAGAAATGTGCAACCGCTAAAACAGAAACTGAAGGTACGAAATGCTCATAGACCGTCGCCCCCGAAGAAATGAGAAAGAGACAAACTCAAGGGCGAGGGAAATAAGCTAGAAAGTTTACCGGAATAAACCATGGTCTGTAAGCCAGCCCTAGCGTTGAGAAAGTCATCCCTATAGCTAAGTCAAACCTATCCCATGCGCATTCTGGCGAGGAGACACTAGCGTTAATAAACCGCGGTAACTAAGAGCAAACCTTAAGAAAGAAGATGGGTAACTTAACTAAGAGCAAACCTTAAGTAAGAGATGCTTAGGTCCCAACACTCATATGCATTCTTGCCTGATAAAGATCTGTGCCTGACTACTACTACTCGATCGAGCTGACAGAAATAGGACAGCGGAAAGACGGGTCAGTTAGGAGAAGGTTCTAAGGGACACTCGATCCTGCCTCCTCCTAGCGTCAACTCTCGCATATGAAATGCTTGACTAGGTGATCGGCCCAAACGGATACGCCATAAGAAAGAAGACCTAGAGAATAAGAATCCTGTCTTTTCTGAGATAGCATTTTCAATATGATAGGCCTGGCAGCAAAGGCGAAGTTAGGACACAACACACTAGGTAGAGCGAAACGGTTTACCAACAGCCAAAAGTCACGCACCCAGGATAATCAAAAGGTGAATCGGGCCACTCCACTGGTTTGACTCTAATAAGGTGAATCGGGCCACTGACTCTAAAGGGTGATAGCCTAGGGAAAAAGAGCTTTCCTTAAAAGACCTAGCTGAAGCTTTCCTTAAAAGACGTATAAGGTGCTCTATATCCTTTCCTTATGCCAGTGAATCAGACTTAGAACTTAGTTACTTGGAAGAAAGAAAGTCCTACTTGGCTAAAGAAGACTCAGATCCTCTTCTTCTGAGTTGGGCCATTCCGATATGTTCTGAATTTGTACTTTCTGACTTACTTCTTTGTATATTCTAGCGCACGAGAGCCTTTCTTTACACGCCATCCATTCCAAAAGCATGAACCCTACATATACACAAATTATAGATAACCTTGATCCGCAGTAGACCTTGTTAGACCGTCTGACCTTGTTACCCTTAGAATTGCTCCCTAGGTATTAGTGTTGATAAACCAAACCTCTTCGTAATTTTTATTGACTCATCCGCATCGGATGAGGGTGCGTTCGAGAAAGATTTCCCTAGGGTAAGGTAGTGGGTGACTCCTACAGCACGCCCTTGTACAATGCTCAAGGCTCTAGGCTGAGTAGCAACTATCAACAATCTCCAGAAGTACCAGATAAAAGACGAGATAAGACTCTTACTAGAACTAGGGGAAAGGAGTATTACTAGGTCACTTGTCACAAATTGAATACATGCTTTTCTTGGAGGTAGCAACACCGATAGATTTCCTAAAGATCGACGAAAACCCCGATTTGACACCAAAAAACACGGGTTTATACAAAGATTTCAAGACTCATATATAAGTAGATATATAAGCAATTAAGTGAAAATGAGTCGTTTTGTCGGGTTCTTTTCAAGGTTTATAGAGGGAAAGGCTTACTTTTGCCCCTATATGAGTAGCGTGTTTTTGTCTTCAATTGCTACCAAAAATAGGTCTTTCTGGCTCTTCTGACTCTTTTGCTCTAATATGAGGAAATTCCTTGCTCGAATATGAGGTGAGGCTCGAGAGGAAAGGAGAGATTGAAGTTGCATATCCAGGAAAGGAGTTGCCGCTGTTCACTATCAACCATAGGCAGACTAAGCAAGGCTCGATGGAATTGAGGTTCGATGTAATTGACCTGCCGACTTCCCAACTTACCTAGCGGAAGAAAAGGGCAAGGACCTATAAATAGAAATATGTCTAGGTCACTTCCACCAACAACTAAAGCTATTTCTTACTGGGATTCTCCACAAGTACTAGAAAGTATGGGATCTCTACAACTTGTTCCACAAACTCAAACTATCGGTAAAGGAACTATATGCCTCTATCTAACTCGGTTCATTCCCCTGTGTTGTCCTAGGTACCCCTTCTTTGGTTCTTATTCTTACAAGGTAGGCCCGTCCGTGCCCGGGTTCACTCGGAGCGTTAAAGCATGAAGTACGGATGAAAGCATGAAGTACGGATGAAGCTGTCTTCCATCTCTGGATTCTACATTCTACTTTCTTTTCTCTGGAGCTGGAGTCATAGGAAATAGGAAATGCACCGGCATCTCACGAAGGAACTCAAAGCAGGAATCGAAGGCTACTCTACGTAATCGAATCGAAGGCGTGGTTACTCTAATCTTGACTCTTCATTCAAGTGAGAAAGGCTGACCCCGGATAAGCAGTTTTTGTAATAAAGCCAAACTACCTTGCTTCAGGCCTACTATGATTCTCCTTACAAGCCTACTATAGAAATGAAAGAAATAAGTCACTATATGCTGAATACATGCCATTCGTAGGTTACTAGCTAGCCGTGTCCACTGACCGACCACCCACTACTCCGGGCACCACTCATAGGAAAACTAAGACAGATGACCGATTTATAGATAGATGGCTTGACTTGAAGAGGTACATAGTTACTCAAACAAAGTGCAGAGGGTTGCTAAATGCTCAAACAAAGTGCAGAGGGTTGCTAAATGCTCAAACAAAGTTCAGAGGAAGGAGCTTTGGGACTTGCTCGAAGAGGTACATAGTTGCTCAAACAAAGTTCAGAGGTATGAGGTAGAGGTATTTATGGAAGTAATTGCCTAGAGGTATTTCTTTCCGGTTCATATGTTTCAACTTCGCAATAAAAGATATATTTCTATCTCTTCCTTGTTCAGCCTTTCCCTACTGCTCTCTTCTATTCTATACTTCTATTCTATACTACTACTCTCTACTTGACTTTGGACACCAACTAGTCGTCAGGAATTCTTTTCTTTTTTTCTTCTACTATCATTCCCACACCTCTTTTTGATTTCTCGACGAGCTTCTTCCTTCTTCTTCATCATCAATCCACTGAGAGCTATTTTTCCTTTGCTACCGCTACCGCATAAGGTACATAGCACAAAACCCTTTACCTTAAGACAATACAATACCTTAAGACAATTATGTATTGCACACTCATTTCCTCTCTGTAGAGACCTTCTTTCCGAAGAGATATATATATTGAGAACCTTTTCTTCTACTGATGCTTATGCTCATTTCTCTTTTTAGGGAAGTCGCTCCCCATTCTATCTTACCAAACTTTCGTATCAACACTGATCCTTCTAATTTCATACTATATCAATCCCTCCATACAATACTACTCCTCGTTTTGAGACATTACTTTAGATCAAAGCATCCATGGGTATCTTGATGAATCCGAAGGTACTTCTACTCTTACTTCGCAGATGCATCTTGACCAATCGAGGTCATACCGGGTATGTGACTCTGTACTCTGTCTCAATTCGCATTCATTATTGAGATTGATTGCTTTCCCACTTTCATGCTAGTTCCTAAAACCAAGTAGATAATCCCCAAGCGGCATTTTGTCCAAGTAGATAATCCCCAACCCAAGTGTTGATAAACCTCTTTCTTTACTTGGTTTTGATCTTAATAGCCAGTTCTCCCTTGATCGATAAAGACCTTGACTCTACTCCTTGTCCACAAGATTGAGTAGTCTGTAAGTGCTAAGACAGACCAGTACTGAGTTCGTTTTTTCCCCCTTTCCTTTGCTTTGCTACCGCACCTTGATCTTTCTTTCTTTGTCTCGACTCTGGAAACCACCTTTTCGGCTCATCTCATACATAAGTGGTATACTGACTTGCTTCACGTTTCATTCATCCCTATGCCTATCCTATTAACCTCTCGCCCATGTATCAATCTGGAATACTCTCTTCTATTTTAGCTCCAGTATTCCATTCTTTAAGTTACGGACTCATTCAACCTTTTCTTAGTAAGAGCAGCAGACTAATACCTATTCTTCTCGGCTCTCTTCGGGCCACGCTTCTCTCTTTCCTCAGTTCATTATTTTCCCTAACTATTAAGTCCAGCAGTGGCGTATTCTATCTTGCTAGGCCGGGTAAAGCTATTGTATCTCTTTGTTTTTCCTTTTGTTTGAACTGATTTCAACGACCTAGGGGCAAAGTGACTCGGAAAGAGGGGATTCCACAACGATTCTTACTATAGAGAAAAGACTAGAGCATTCTTCTTACGCTAGATAAGTAGCTACTTGAAACAAGAGAAAGGAAAGAAGAAGGGAACTCGCTTACGATCTGACTCTTTTTCTAGAAGCTATTGGCCGATCTTATTTCAACAAAACAACTCGCTTACTGGGAACCCCCGGTATGAATAGAAATACGAATAGAAATACGGAGGTTACAAATCAGTTGTTTTTATCAATTAGCTGACTTTCCGACTATGCTGGTTCCTCAAAAGATGCTGGTTCCTCTATCTAATCTAATCTAATAGAGAAAGAAATACCTCAATAAGAGATCTAGCTCACCTCTTTGTTGTCACTCGAGCTACTGGCATCCCTCTATGATAGAGTCATAAATCCCTACTACAGAGAATAAGCGCTCGACGCTAGGTGAGAAGGAAGTCAGCGGCGGGACAACTGAGCCTACATAGATCGCAATATGCTCGTTTCATTGGTGACAAGACCTGGAGATATCAGAAGGAAGAATAGCTATCTCTCAGCCTAAGAGCTCCCATAATACCAACCTGATGCTATAGGTAGATAGGGAGAAGCTAGGGAAAAGCTAAAAGAAGGAAATAAGGCTATCTGCTAAAAGATCGAGAGGTAAGAATAATAAGTGGGTTCGAAAACGACCCTCTCCCCGTTGGGTTGGTCGAGCATTTCATTTAGAAACCCTTTCCCCCTTCTGTAAGTCGAGAGCCCCTAACTAAGACAGTCCCAGTAAAGACAGTCCGACAGTCCCTCTTACGAGTCACCTTGTCCCTTAAGTAGGAATACCTTGGTCTTTGCATAGTAGGCTCTCCTCGCGGTCTCAGGATCTATACTTTATAGCCTAAGCCCTCGCATAAAGAAGCTAATAGTATCATTCTATAAGTGGAAAGCCCAATCCTTTCCCGTGCGCAGTCTTTCCGTGGGGAACTATAGGGCATTCTAATGAGTAGGTGGGGAGCTAAGCCCTCTTGAAGGTAGGTCGCCATTTCACGATGAGCCTTTCGTGAGCCTCTATATGCTGGGCTGGTCATCAGTCACTTGTCCTATTTTACTTGACCGAGGCTGAGTGTTAACGATGAGTAAAATAACGATGGCAAAGCAATCACTGAGTTATTAGATTAAGGGGGAAATGCATCAAAGATAACTGGCTTTTCATCTCATCTTGATTGAAGACGACTGAGGCAGTGGAACTCCTTTTTAAAGTTAGAGCTTTTGCGCTAGGGACTTTCATTGAATCAATCTCGGTATGTCACGAATGAAATCGGAAGCTCAACAAGAGAGAGTCTATTCCTTCGTCCCGCTTCGCCCCTCAACCATACCCGATGTCAGGAAATGCGATCTTTAACCACTTTATACTTTTGAAAGAGATGAGATAATAGATGGAAAAATATGAGAAGGATAGACCTCACTACTCGTTTGCATTCCATATAGCGGTACACGAAAGGTACTCCTTTTTCGGAGCCCCCATTTACTTTCTTCTTTGAATGGAATGATGACAGTTCCGTGCAAGCAACTACGTAATCGTAATGGCCTTCACCATAACCATTGAAATGCATTCGAACTGATTGATAAAGCATAGCGATCTTACTTGACTTGCTCTTTACAAATGAGACGCGTGTGGGAAGGAGGACTCTTGCTTCTAGCTCAGCGACTTAGTACCAGTTTTGGCATTTGAACCGGCCGATTCCACCCCTCCACTCCATAGACAAGGCAGATTGGCTCCTTCAAAGGTGTGAAATCGCTTAGATAGAATCACTATAGAAGGGGGTACGAGCTGTGAGCTTAGTGTGAAGCGCTAAGGTTGAGCTAAGGCGATGAAGCCTACCGCCCTTTTAACATCGTACCTTGCTCGTTGGTCGGCTCATCTGTGCTTTGAAAACAGCCGCTAAATGACTTGTTTGTTCAGAGTACGAAACCCTTCTTTCTTCGATCAGTCTAAAGGAACTGAACCTAGAGAATTGAAGAAGATGCTTGAACAAAGAGGCAAAGGCCTGAATAATCCTAATCTAATTTTGTGTCCTTTTGATTTTAGTCCATAATAACTTAAGGTTTCAGAAAAGAAAAGCGGGGGTCCGCAATCTGCTAGCATTGTGGTTTGGAATCGATTCTTTATCTTTATTAATGGCCCACCCTTTCTTTAAACCTTGTCAATGATCGAACTTAAAGATATGAACTGAGTGCCATTTGATGAGTAACTGAGAACAAGGGAGAGGGATATAAAAAGAATAAAGTAATGAAAAAGGAAGTCATTGCTAGTAGTAACGACTTGTCACGATCCATTGGTTTATATAGAATCCATGTTCTAGGTGTATCAAAAAACATTCTTTTCGCTAAGCGTATATAATAAAAACAACCTATAACGCTAGTCACTACTCCCACTGAGGCTAGGAAGTAAGCCCCACAACCCAAAGCGGCGAAAAACAAATAGAATTTGCTACAAAAGCCGGCTAACGGGGGTATTCCTGCGTATGAGAACATAGTAATGGAGAAGGTAATAGCCAAAATAGGATTCGTTTTGGCGAGAGCGCCCAAATCCGCTATATATTTGACACGGGTTTGCCGTAATGCTAAAACTATGGCGAATACATTTATCGTCATTAATGCATAAATAAAGATACCAATTAGTAGTGATTGAATTCCTTCTATGGTTCCACATGAGAAACCAATACAAATATAACCTACATGCCCAATGGAACTATAAGCTAGAAGTCTTTTGACTTTCGTTTGGGCCATAGCGGCCAGTGCTCCTAAGATCATAGAAGCAATGCTGCAGAAAAAGAAGATTTGTTGCAATGTAGCTCCATAGGAACCATAAATAAAAAGACGTAAAATATTAGCAAAAATAGCTATTTTAGGCGCAATAGAAAGGAATGCTGTAACCGGAGTGGGTGAACCCTCATAGATATCAGGTGCCCACATATGAAAAGGAACTGCAGTGATCTTGAATAGGAATCCTACAGCTATAAAGAGAATGCCCATAAAAATACCACTAGATTGAGCACCGCTTATTTCGTATCCGGTCATAATCTTGGCTAATTGATCGAAGTGGGTAGCTCCAGTAGACCCATAGATCATGGAACAAATAGGGTGGGTAGGTGGCCAGACTAGACCTATAGCGAACCCCCCTCCTTACCGTACGTGCGACTCTCACCGCATACGGCTCGCACAAAGACTCAACAATCCATCCCGAGCCTTTTCTTCCACCTCTCCAATCCTCGATCAAACTTCCCTTTCCCAGGCGCTATGGGCGGTCTTTCTTTCGCCTATCCATATGTATCGGCTTGCCTTCGTCCAGAACCAAGTAGGAATTCTGGCGGGCGTGTGCGTCTAGTAAGGACTCGCACTACATAAGCTAAAAGACTAGGACTAGAGGCCAGTCCCTCCGCTTCGCGCCTTGGCTTTACAACCAAGTGTTTCCTAACCTTGGAATTGATGGCATGTTTTAAGCATAGATTCGCCATAGCTTCCACTTACGCTCACCAATAGGATATATAATAATCTTCGTTCCCCCGTCGTCTGTCAATTCGTCTTACACAGGAAGATAGGATGACGCTTCGGCCAAGGATGAAGGAAAGGAGGTAGTTTACTTAGTCGACCAAGGTATGTATGAAAGTCCCCTCTTTTAGTAATAGTAAGCGGGCTCGATAGATTCAGGGAGAGGCGTAGATGCTCTTCACGACCTGGGCAGCTGACCAGTGAAGCGAAAGGATCTCGGAGACCGACCAAAGCGATCGAAACCCAGGATTTATCCATCATATAAGGGCTTAAAGAGATTGAATCTCGTGCCCATTTTCCAGAAGGAGGAGACAAGACAGATTTGTTGCAATGAAAAGAAGGGAGAGCCTTTCTAACCCCTATACGGCTAGTTGCCCAAACATAGAATGAGTGTCACTATCACTGAAATCGCGTAAAAGAGCAACTCATCGAGTTTGACCAGTTAACGGTCTTGGTGGACAGAGTCTTGCTAGTTTTCTAAGCCTAAAACTTTCGCTCGTCCCTTCTAAGGGATAGAATACTTTTCAAAGTAGAAACCCGACGATGACCAGTCGCAGTCAAAAGTACTCTCATCTAAGTCATTTAGAAAGGTATTTGAATCACTTAGAATTGGGAGGGCGATCCTCCCGGTTGGAGATTGTGAAGATTCTCAAGGTCAAGCGATTACAGAAAGATGTGAATCGTGGTTAGCAGACCCAACGGAGGAATCGGAAAGAGGTTGATAACGTGAAGAAAGTAAAGTGAGTACGATGTTGAGGGAGTCGGATTCGCAGTTGAACTACTCGATTTGTTGACTCATTCTGTATTCAGGCTCTTGCGGAGTTGATATGAAAGTTTCAAAGATGAAAGGTGGAATAAGGAGTTAGCAAGTGAATACCAGTGGGGTCATAACGAGAGTCAGCTCAGTCCATCTTTCCTATTCGAGATGCTCATTGCTTTCCAATCAAATGATCGAAGTAGACACCAAAAATATCACTTATCGACCGAGATTGGGTCTAACTCTTAGATAAACAAGAGTCGCGATTAAGACACTCAGCTTTTTTTATTCTTTCTCTTCTTCTCTTTCTTCACTCGCTATCGACGCCCTACTGTAGGGGCTATGGAAGTTTTTTCTATCTCATCTCCTTCAACAAGAAAGTCAAACCCTTTTTAGATCTTATCAAATGGTGGGAAAGTTTTTGTCTTTTCTTACTATTAAGTAAAATACTCCATCCCAGACCTGGCCAGTTACAAAAGCCTTGATCAATAGGTGACTGTAGAGTTTCCTGTGAGGTTTTCTGTCATTCTCTTACCATCTGTGAGGTCTGCTGGATCGGGATTTCCTCCCCGCGGATGAATCTCTTGTGGAATGGTCTTAGAGCTAATGATTTTGTTCCTTCACGTGGTGTCAGACAAGGCGTTATCACCATACCTCTTTGTACTGGCTGTTTAGCGGTTGGGTCATC
>JAYMTM010000002.1:32500-42500 GCA_036898045.1 Erodium gruinum
TTTTTTTGGGGGGGTCTTAAGAATCTCTCTAGGCTAGATAGGAGTTGTTGTAAATAGACTTTGTTGTTGTCGCTAAATCCCCTTTCTTTGATTTGACAGATAGGAAGAAAGCCCAATAGATAGAAAGAAAAGCATGGAATTCCTGTTCTCAAGTGACCCAAGGCAATGGAATTGGTCCGTAACTAGTCAGATAGAATTTATCTTTTCAACTAAGATTTATACCTAACCTAAGTGAAGAGGTACATTCCCAAGGGACCGAGGAAGAGTTATGTTATGAAGTTGTTAGACTCTACTTTCATGCTAAGACGTAAGGAGCAAGGTTGATAGATGAAGAGGTACGAGATTGCTCCTGATGGCAAATACGGCGTGCATGCTCCCAAAGTGGTATAGAACGGATGTGAAGCTTCTGAATACCATCGATGGTACCAATTGTAAGTTCACCTTCCTTTGCAATTGCAAGGCTGTCAGGGAAAGCTGGAGAATGGAAGGGGCACATATGGCTCACTTTTGAGCATTGCTGTATAGTAGTTTCTTGTTACTGCTGTAAATGACAGTCGGTCTATCTGACGCAGCGAATACATGTCTTTCTTGGATTGGATGAGAAAGTACGGAGTTATATATATATAGTATAGATAGTATAGGCTGAGTGATCAACAGAAACCTTTTTCCTTTCCGTCACCGCTATTCACGTTCAACAAAAAGTGCAGGACATGCCTATCCCCAAGAGCACATAACAAGTGAGATATCCCTTCAAATGCACACAGGAGAACAGAACGAGGAATAATGTCTCCCCCTAAATGCTCCTTTGTGATTAGGTTCAAGCCCGGCAGGTCAAATAAATATCCTGACACTTATATAAGTCCACATTCCAACAGCTCCCAGTTTACTATAGTTACTATAGTTTGGATTTTAACCTATGGGCTTTCTGTCAAGGCATGAGATTTCGTACTCCAACTGTGCATGTTTTACTTGTGTCAATTTCCCATCACCAATTTCTAAGTAAACTAAATTACCACCACCAGTCGCTAGAAGAACCTGAGTAGCATTTGCAGTGGCCACATTACATTGATTGACAGATGGAGCATGCCATTCATCTCGAAGTTAAGTTCTCTGTTCTCTAGACATAGAGCTGACAAGTCTTACAGAGCTCGAAGTGATTTGTACAAGTTGAGTGTATACAGCATAATATAATGACAGAACAAAGTTTGCACTTCTGAACAGAAACCCTTTTTCTCAGTTTCTTGTTTCTTACAACTCCTACTCTTACCTTGACTGTTAAGGAAAGCAATAAATCCCTATTCGTTTTACTCGAGCAATAAATTACCTATAATATAAGTAGAGCCCCGCTCCGCGCCTCATCAGATGACTTGCTCTTGCAAAGTTTTTATTCTTTAACTCTTTCGAATATTGTACTTCCTTCCACCTGGGGCTTCCATTCGATTGGGCCTTTTCATAGTCGATCCGTTGTGGAATCCATTGCGATCTTGTGCACTCAACAATCATAGGAATAGAAGACAAAATAGACTTTAGCCGAGTAAGCTCCCTGTACAAGCCAAGCAGAGGTAGGATTACTCGCAACAAGCAGAGGATGTCAGCTCGATTGAAGACTCGACAAAAGGAGACGCAGGATGTGCAATGCAACAGATTCCAAAGAGAGAAAGTAGTCTTGACGTTACCCCGCTTGCTTGCCAGTAGACGTTACGGGTAGTGAGTCTTCTTCAACTAGCTCTGGGAGCCTTACCAATCTCTAAGAGAGCGTTTTCCGGATACGTTAAGGAGTTGGATCAGGCTGAGCGAGTAGAATCAGTGAATTGATTTGGATAAGTTGATCTAGTTTTTCCATCCGCAACAGAGGCAAGTAGGGCAGCTTCAGTTGATTCAGTTTCATCATAAGCAGCCGGGATAGAATGCAACAAACTACGCCCCAGCCAAAAAATAGACTGCTTTTAGCAAGCCTACTTATATTTCTATATAGTCTATATATTTACTGCATGGGATCGAAGAGCTAGCTTAGAGCTTTGACTTAATTGTTCAAGAGCTTCAACATGGGTTGAGTTCATACATTATGAATGCTTTCCTATTCAAGACATACTACCAATTCCTTTGAAGCTACTAACACTACCGAAGCTGGCTTGTTTGTTTTGGTTACCGGTTGGGGTTTTGAAACCAGAGAAAGAAGGGGAAAGGTAAGGTAAGTAATTGCTCGATCATCCTTCCATTGAATAGTCTCATCAGCTAGGATTTGCTCTTTCTTCCTATGGGTAGTGCCCTTCTTCTCTACTGCTAGAGACCCATAGTTGGAAACATCTATTCATGGAGATCGTTATAGGAAAATCCCCAATTGGATAAATTTATATAGGTAGAGCCTTTCATCCATCCCCGAAAGAAGGCACTTGAGGGAAGTGGATTTAGTCTTTCGATCGCTACTCCATGGCAATAAGTCCTCTCTTCTATATTGAATTACTCTTTTCCCACTTTTCACCCTTATTTCATTCGAAATCTCCAGATCTTATAGCTCAGAGATTCAAGACGGATTGAGGCATACAATTCGGAAAGATAGACTTATTTTGAAAAACCAGTTAGCGATGTGCTAGCAAAGAAGTGGGAGTAGCAATCTGGCTCTTCTGTCTTTCTCTTAAGCAACATCAGCAGTCATTCAATCAGGGTAATACCTAGTAAGCCCCATCTAGGCCACTAAGAAGAAAAAAGATAGGAATAGAGATTCTAAAGCATTTCAGTTCATTTCTCCCGCCTCTTTCTTACTCTCAGCATCTCTCAAGCTATCCGATTTTCACATTTGATTGATCCAGAAGTTTTTCCTTTCCTTTTCTTTTGGGAAGAAGACAATCCAAGAGTCAGTCATAGCAGATAGTGATGAATGGTACTTGGTTTAATAGTCAAGTAAGCTTTTTTAGCTATATGTGGAGTCCACTTTTCACATTAATAATAAATAAAGCTGGTCTTGCCTATCCGTTTAAGGTAATAACTACCTTTCCATTTATGAGAATATCCACGCACCTTGCAGAGAAACTCGTAATCCCTACCCACCGCCTTGCTTAAAGGGACGTATCATACCAAGCCTAGAAGGAAATAGGTTCAGTCACATAATGGACCTCTTCCTTACTGAGGACTGATGGAGCAGCTAGTCAATGTGCTACTGAAAATTATATCTAATAAGATGAAAATGAAAGAGTTTCAGTCCAGCCTAAAGTGAGTGACTGCTCTTCTCGGGCTAGTCGGGCTAGTGAGTGTGATTTCGCGCAGTAGGGAATTGACCCCTTGTAGAAGGCCTTACAAAGAGTGGAGTGATCCTGCTTACTCAATCATCCCATTTTTTTTCTGTGCCAATAGGCTCACTTGTAAAGGTCACACTTCTTGAAATATGCCCACTTTTGCCCCAGCCTTTATCAACTCCACTCAATCAGTTAAGACTTCACAACTTCCGTCGCCTTTCAGTTCAGCACCTTGCTGGCAACTAAGTCACTTAACTTAGAGGCTAGGCGATGTAGAGTTGCCTCACTCTGGTATTCGTATTCAATCACAACGATTTGGATGAGGCAAGGAAGGAATGAGTTGGAGGTCACAACCGACTGAGTAGGGGTCGATAGACTCTAGAATGAAATCACTTAGATAGAAGAATGTTGGATGACACGCGAGGCAAGGAAGAATGAGTTGGAGTTGGCAAACTCTGGGAGCGACGAAGGAGGGATGGCTGAGTGGCTTAAGGCATTGGTTTGCTAAATCAACATACAAGCAGATTGTATCATGGGTTCGAATCCCATTTCCTCCAGCACTACAGCGCGATAAATTACGTAATAGAAAGAAAATCAAAAGAAGAAGCTCTTCTCTTGCTAGAGTCCTACGAGGCGACGAAGAATGAGTTGGAGTTGTAAGACGAAGGAGTTGATCTTCGGCCTTTTCTTAAGCTCATTGAATTAGCACTTGAGCTTCTATTATAGTAGGGTGACCTTTCCTAAAGTCTTTGGGCCAAAAGAAGACCAAGCAGCAGCCTTGAATGAGGATGTAGAGGATGATGCTTATACTTTCCTTACTGAACTGCTTACCGGAACTACTTTTCCTTCACTTAGAAAGCGAGACAACAAAGCATTTCTTCTTCAAAGCTTGGATTGATGAATTCCAATGGGATAAACAGCACTTGAAGGGCAACTCTTTTTCTTCTCTTATCCAACAATTGGCCTGGAATGCTCATAACTACCATATATGGAAGGAGAAGGTGTCAAAAGATTGCCTGCTCCCACTTAGTCATTCAGCTTGTGTGGAGGGGAAGAAGTAAGCAAGTGTAGCGTATAGTCTCTTATAAGGTCTTTAATGGCTCTTCGCTGCACTCGAGCGACTTCACTTATTGCTCGATCCGGAACCTATTTTGATAGCACCTTTTCTTCCTCTTCTGGTAGTCTAGTTGTAGTTTTGTTTTGAGCGGGTGAACCCATGTTCTATCTCTCACTTAAGCGGCAGAGTCTGTAAACTCAAACTCAAATGGTCTGAGAGTTGCCTTTGGCTTCTGAACCTCTGAAACTGGACTGGAGCAAGCTACCAAGCTCCTCTTCCCCCGAATCACTACTAAATGGCGGCGTAATTGAAGTGAAATCTTTTCGATATTTCTTCTCCTCGCCTGATGGTCGATTGGCCTGACACTTCCCCCTCATCCACAGGGAGAGGATAGTACCCACCAGGGGATGCATCGCTGAGTCTCCATCTTTACTCACTGTAGTGGACTCTCGTAGATCAAAAACCTTCTTATTGAATGAAGAGATTCCCGTTCTAGACCAAGGCTTCATAGGCCTATAGTCCATTCCCAGCGAAAGCCACTGGTTTGGTTACGCATAAGTCACGGAGGAAAAGCATTCACTCGCTCGCCTATGAACGACAGACACCAGCTAGAGAAAGACAGCCAAAACCGAGGACTAGAAACTGGAAAGCACCTAGCTAGATACTCGCCATTGCCCGGTTCTTCTAGCGAATCCTATGAATGGAAATGACAGATAACGCCATTAAGAAAAGCAAGTTGTCCATCCGCTTCCTAGACTAGTATCTCCTTGTCTTCCTTGTTGAGGACTACAAGACAGACTCAATCAGCATATACCTCGGCAAAGGAAAGAGGAGAAGCAGGGGCTAAGCCTGATCTTTATATATGAGTAATCGCAGTAGAGATCAAAGTAGATTGAATTCATCTTCTAAAATAAGAGTCTATATACGCGATTTCATTATGAGTTCGCCTATTAATAGAACAAGTGCATCAGGGTGCATTCCCGGGTCTCCTCTTCATCACCTAAAGGTGCGAAGCGAAAAAGTGCATTTTCAATTTCATCGAGATTGGATTGAGTTAGTGTTCAGATGTGCTCGTCCAGTACAAAAACATGGTTCCATTTGCCAGGCAAGTTCACATCATCTGTCGGTCATGAAGAAGTAGTACGTTCGAACGTCAGGCTGTATATCGGTTGTCTCGGGTCGAAAGATCTTCATAACTAACGAATGGTGTGAGCTGCGGTACAGGTTTCTTTTTCCTTTGGCTCTACTTTTATCTCTGGTTGAGTACCTTCCTTCTATGTAGTGAATTCAAGAATAGTGCGATGGAGTTTAGGGAAATCCTTATAGTTATAGAAGTCTAAGAGCCAGATGGCAGCTTCACTCGACTGCCTTAAGATGTTATATTCATGCTGGGGAAGCAGTGATAGGAGAATATGATAGACAGTGGATCTTACAATGCTAATTCAACATGCTGGGAAGAAAGACGCTTACTTGCTTATTCGTTTACCTGGCCTGATCTTTCATTCCGTTAGGGACACCTGTCCTATCGCTATCAAGAATAAGGGATTGCCCTTTTCTTGGTAAATGGAATCTCTCTTACCTCTTTCAAGTAAAGAACTTTGCCTTGTCTAGAGCTGGAATTGCACGATATCCTAAACCATTCCATAGAGTTCAACCTGCATTGGGCTTTAGTTAAGCTACACCCATTTTAGAATAGGATCTTTTATGTAGCCCAACTCATAGAGAGTTCTGTCACTTGGTCTGAACCTATTTCTTCTATTCCTATGATTGTTCAGTGATGGCTTTTCTCCTTTTAGGATTAGGTTTCTATCCCATATCGTGTTGTGCTAAGCTCATTTATCTTATTAGGTCTTACCTTTTGTACTCTGTGGACGTTCAGATTGCATACCATGCAAGTCATTTATTATCCACACATGTCATACATCTTTCATATAGGATGATCTTAGAAAGCACCTAAGTGTTGGACATTTGCATGATACAGGTAAACTATAGCCTAGAAAGAAGCAGGCAAATCGCTCTAGGTTCAAATAGAACCTACCTCGGAAAACGACTTTCGAAAACTATTACTGCAGATCGACATCGGGGGTGGCCCCAACCTAGGCTGTGACGCTTCCTGTTGAGTACACAATTAAGACTTTAAGTTCGTTTACACAGTACGAGAAAGACAATTATAAAGAATGGGACTAAAGCCACTTTTTTAGATTATATTCTTTAATATAGCAATAGCATCAACATGACAATAACTTTCATCCAACTAGTTTTATCGTAATAGAAGAAAAAGAATAAGAACGCCCAAAAACTCCCATTTCTTTTTTGGTTGGACCAACCCAACCAGCAATTGTAGACAAGTCTTTCTTCATTTTTTTGAAAGAAGCAGAACAAAGAAAGAAAATAGGACAATTATGCCATTCAGAAGAAGTATTCTAGAAAGGGAAAGACTCTTACGAGAAAGTGGAGAAGGGCGAAGGGGTCGTTCTAATTTTATCTCATTCCATTCCAGTGGCTCGACCAGTAGGCAATCGCGAAAACTCAAAAATCCATGGTTTCCCGGCAGCACCCTATTTAGCGCAACTTGTTTCGGAAACCGAAAAAGGGTTTTCGAATATCTTGTTCAAAGTCCAGGTCCTACTCGTCAATTGTATTGGGACGAAAAAGCAGCAGATAGGTTGGAGTTATTACCTTCATCTTCTGGGGACTCCACGCACCAGGATCCGCTTTCACTATACGGGCAATACCGATCTACTTTAGTATCTCATATGGATGTAGAAAAAGCTTCTCATTTGGATGAATTGGAAACGTCTCTTTTCCATTTCTATTTACCTAGTTCATATCTTTCTTTCGTGTGTTCCCGAAAAAAATAGCGTAACTAAGACTGTTATTAAGAACCTAACAGAAAAGTATGGATTGTAGCTCTATTCAATCAGCTCGTACCTCGCTGCACGGACCCTTTCAGCCTGCATTCGCGCCTCCCTTAGTCTAAAACATCTAAGGACTACTTACTTCATCTGACTCTTCTATTTTAGTGGATGAAGAGGAAGCAACAGACACTAACTAATAAGCTAAGTTCTTCGAATGAAGTTGAAAAGTGGCGAACGGGGCTTGTGTTTTATTGTTCCAATAAGTCGTTTCCATCTAGGTTTGTGAGCTTACTTACTTGGAACTTCCAGTTGTCAGTCAAAGCTCCAATTCGAGACCTGTAGTTGCGAAATAGTTTATGATCGGGTTAGTTAAAAAGGAAGTTTAGAATGATAGATTTTACCATTATGCCGAAGTTAACAAGCACAGGCGTGCAAGCCATCAGATTAAGGTTTATCTCCGCTTCATAGCATGAAGGGTTATGCTATCTATTCATGAGGCCATTATATGGCCGCCAGAGATCACCGTAATGCTCGATAAACGCCACGCCCCCATCGTCGATGATTTTCGAAACTGTCGTAGCAGCCACTTATGCACCTGGCTACTAATAGATTTCATTTCCTTCATTGACATAGTTTTACAATTCCCTATTTCATTATTTTTCAACGTGGTATACTTCGTAACGAAAGCATTCAAGAGCAACTCCGTTCCATACTTAAGCCCCTTAATTTGACAACGAAGCAGCATAATGCCCCATAGAAGCTCATCTCACAGGCATCCCTTCCTGCTATTGATGTTGATGGGCCTAGTCTACTGCCTTCCCTCATTACTCTCCTAAGCTCTTTCATAATGAAAGTGGATGACGAAAGAGACTCCATTTTGGAACATTTCTCATATTCTAGGTATTTGGGTATTTGGTCATTCTCATAATCTCTCTTTCTTGGTTGGATTTTACTGCCAAACGAAGGTACTCCGCACCAAAGAAAGGTTAAACGAAAACAACAAGAAATGCTTTCTTTCTTTCGAGCGGATTTAGTATCATTAAACATTGCTCGCTAGGTCTTATTTCGTAGATAGAATAGGGGATACTAGTTAGTACTGGGATAAGCTGGGGAACTCTATCTTATTAGTGTGCTTCGATTCCTTCCAATGACTCCATATATTGATTTAGGTGCGCACGCTCATATGCTAATTGACCATGAACTATATCCTCTCCCAACTTCGTTGCCTCACTCTTCGTCTTTCGTACTACTTCCAGTAACTCCCTTATTCATTCCCATCTCAGCCAGCAACTGCATCATCTTGACGAGAGCATTCCAGAAAGGGCCGGCCAGTGAAGGGATTCTCTCTATTGCTCGGCATAGAAGACAAGTCTTGACATAAGCCCATCAACCTTAGCCAGCCACCGGAGCTCCCTGCTTCGCACCTTATCCTCCTGCCTAATAAAGAAGAAAGGAAGCATAGCATCCTTTCACAGCCTAGATGTCCTGCCCACTGAGGATGTTGGATTCCTAAATGAATTCAATGATTTACCCTTCGCCCGCTAACTCTTAGAAAGAAAGTAAACCCATGCTTGACAGTCTCAAGACTAATGATCCCTTTTTTATTTTAAATAATCTACCTTTCGCCGGGATCCACTACTTTACTTTATATACGATAGCATTCACATTCAAGCATTCGTTACAAGTCGCTAATAGGAAGAGGAGCTTATGAAAGAAGAGAGAAGAGCGGATTCTCCCCCGACTATAAGTTGAGACATGGGGCATGAGCTACTCTCTTCTAGCCTTCGCCTAAGAGATTCAATGGCATGGCTTATTCTTTTTGTTTCAAGCATGAGTGAGCAGTGGATTCTCTAATTAAGATATAGGAGTAAACCATCAAGAAATCCTCAACTATTTCACCGGGTCTGAGCATTGGAAATCTTAGTCATGGGAATAGTCGAAAAAGAGTTGCTTTGGGATGTAGAAAATGCGATGTACGTTTTTTAAGGGCAATAGCCAGAAGCGAGGTTGGAGTCCTGGGTGCGTAGGGCTCGAACGAAGTGAAGGGGCATGTTCTCAATGAATCTCTTGTAGAAGAGAGGGAACGACGATAGGGGCGACGTAAGGCAACGATGTAATAAGTTTTTTGACAACCGATTGAGGAACGAAGAGTTTCTTTTTTATTCTTTCTAACATTCATTCTATCTCTATCATCGGGACAGCCCTTCCTCAGAAGCCAAGAGTTTCAAACTTTCGAATCAAAGATCCACGAGCCCATCTATTAGAGCTGAGGCGAAGGGAAAAAGCAAGAAAAAAGAGACAAAGATCAGAAATGGTCTTGTACTAGCTCCATAGCTTCCTCCCTGAGGTTAAGCTTGACATAGAGTTAGAAGAACTTAAGGAAATATTCCCATTGACATTCCATTAAATAAGGAATTTACATCACATAGGCAAAAAGATTCCAACCTTGGTGCAAAGCCCCTGCGTTCTATGAGAACCTTGGAAGATCTCTGCTCTCTTTTTCCCAGACTTTCTTGTCTGAAAGCAGCTCCATGCCACTCAACCATCTAGTAGTGAGGCCGCTCGAACGAAGAGAGGGGAAGTCCTCTGCCCTCGTTCCGGCATTGATGAACCTATCTGAAGGAAAGACAGCAGCTAAGCCATCCAGCAAGAAAGCAAGTATCTATTTACTCTTACTTAGTCGTCCCATTCCCAGTTTTGTTTCCAGACTCTGGGTGGAGTAAGGAAGCAGACGACTTTACTATACTATAGGTCAGATGTTTCCGTGAGCAGTAAGCAGCAGATCTCCCCTTGTTTTGGGAAAGCGGGTGGCCGCGTGTTAATTCTTTCAAGGCAAGGGGCGGCCTGATTCG
>JAYMTM010000002.1:47500-51880 GCA_036898045.1 Erodium gruinum
AGAAACTTCATATTTTTTTGAGTTTAGAGAGAATCCATAATGACAAAAAATTCATAAAAGAAATGAGGAAAAGCAAGAGTTACGCATTGCCATTTGAAAAGCAAAGATCATTCTCAAAGAAAAATAGAAAAAGAAGACGAAGACTAAGGCATGTTTTCAAAATTTCTTTTTTGAATTAGCACTAAATGACTTAACTTCCTCTTTAGGCTGACTCCGGTCTGACATCAAGGTGACAGGATTCGAACCTATGGCCCTCTGTACCCAAAACAGATGCGCTGACCAGACTGCGCTACACCTCGTCTCAACCCCCCGGAGCATATAGATTCCCCCTCGCGCCCTTCGCCCGCTTAGAAGTGGATTCGAACCACTGACACAAGGATTTTCAGTCCTTTGCTCTAACCAGCTGAGCTATCTGAGCCACTTTACTAAAGTCTCCATCGTCTATCAACTCTACCGCACCTTGCCTCGTAGGACTCTAGCAAGAGAAGAGCTTCTTTCTATTACGTACGTTATTTCGCCCCTTCTTTTCTACTTCCGTGCCTATGAAAATAGGGGTGGGATTCGAACCCATGATACAATAAGATACAATAAGATTTGTATGTCGATTTAGCAAACCAATGCCTTAAGCCACTCAGCCATCCCTCCAAGTTGTGTTGACAAGCGTGTCTGTCATCCAACATGCTTCCTTCTATATAAGCGATTTCATTGACAGATGCTCTCCTCTCCTCTATGTGAGATAGAAATAACCAATCGGTCTCGCTTCATTCCCCACCTCTTCGAGCTATTATCTCTCGGGAGGTAGAGTAGACCACGTCCCAAGCCACCTTGGCAGCCTTAGAGATCCCAACTGCACCATGCCAGAGGAAAGATCTGAGGATCTGGTCAATAACCTTGCACACTTCCTTCGGCAAAATGAAAATGCTACTCCAGTAGACAGTAGCCCTGAATACTGAACAACACTGATCTGATGAGCTGAAGTCTACCCGCATAGGAAAGCCGTTTGCTAGTCCAAGATTCTACCCTTTTGGTAATCTTCTCAATGAGAGGCCTACAGTTTCTGGTTGTGAGTCTAGTGGAAATAAGGGGCACTCCAAGATACTTGATGGGCAAGGTCCCTTCTTTGAAGCCAAAAAGGTTTTCAACATTGTGCTTAGTATCTTCATCCATCCCAGCACTGAAAAATGTGCTTTTTGTCAGGATTTGCCATCAACCCTGAAAAAGCAGAAAAGGAATCAAAACTATCTTTAATGACAGAGGCTGATTGGAGATCTACTTGGCAGAATAACAGGAGATCATCAGCAAAACAAAGGTGAGTCAAATCCAGCTTAGTACATCTCGGGTGATGAGAGAACCTTCCATTACTAGAAGCTTTGGCAAGGATCCTGGAAAAGACTTCCATAGCAAGAACAAACAGATAGGGGGAAAGTGGATCTCCTTGTCTCAGCCCCTTCCCTCCGGAGAAATAGCCCTCAAGCCCCCCCATTGATGGAGACCGAGAAAAGAATGAGTCAAATAGAACTCTTTCACGTTTTCCGCGTATTTTTGGTAGCGAGATGATTTGACTAGCGGATCAAGATCGAAAATACGACAAATTTGCTAACTTTTGCATATGGCTGGACGTAAAAATAGAAAAAAGAGATCTTGCTCCTTAGGGAAAATGGGAAAGTAAGCTTTTGACTTTGACCATGGGTGAGGGTGAGTAGCGAAAACTGAGAATCTCAATCTCGCTACCTAGGGAAAAAGGTATTGTAAGGTTTTGGGCTATGCTGGATGAAAGAATCTTTCTCACTAAGGCTCTCCCTTCTCTAAAGCACTGGTCCCACTAGATCTTACATTAGCATGCAACTTAAAGAATGAGAAAAGGAAGCAAGGTAGGATTACGAGTTTATAGACTCTGAGGAAGTATCCTTCAGCATTGGTAGCAAACGAAGGAAGCTCGCTCTGGAAGTGGAAAGAGGGTAACCAGAAATGCTGAAGAGATTCAAGCTGCAATGATGCCTTGGAAATCCCAAGAGTGTCCTCACCTTGGATTCTTTATGTCCTTCTAAGTGACATGCCACATAAGCTTCTCATCTCGTTGTAGAGCTGTCAGTTGTAGTTGTACCGGGACTTTGTGAAGATGACAGAAAGCTTGTACAACTGCTCCCAAAGCTTCATCTCGCCTATAGTTCGACTGATTCCTCAACCTATTCTTGATGTTCTTAGCTTACTTGAATTTGAATCAACTTTGTTGCCTCTTTCGATTAGTTTAAGCAGAATCCACAGTCTCCCACAGTCTCTATGAAGGGGAAGGGCATTTAATAAGATAAAAAGTTACGCTACGCGCCTCTCCCGGGCATTCATCCAACCGGCTAATCCTGAGGAAGGCAAGTCGCAACTCTCTCATCTCCTGGAAAGAAGATTTTTAGGAGATTTGAGTTCCACATCTTCGTTCCCCTCTTGCCTTTTAGATTTAGCATTCCATTCTCAGCCCTTTCCCCTTTTGACGACTTCCTGCTTGTCTTGTGAACTTGCCTTTACTGATTAGCCCTATTACAGTGATATTTTCTCGTTAGCCCTTCCAGAGTTCTGCCCGTTTAGGTTAGGCTATTATAAAGTAGGCGTAATCCCTTCCTTCCAGCACTTTTTACTTTTTATCCATCCTCTTTATTGGGAACACAGTCTAGAAGAGGGCTACCAGGATCACAGTGCTCATTATTAAAAGAAGGTAGAAAAAGAATTGACTGCTTTCTGGCCCTATAATACCAGGATCAGATATATAAGTACCATCAGGTTGCTTCAACTTGAAATTAGACTTCATAGCTCTTTCCTTGATTGAAGCATGAAAGAATATAGTCTTCCTATATCCATCTTTCATCTTTAATCCATTTCACCCTAGCTGGCCATAGGATCCTCTCTATGGAGCAATAAGTCTTTACCATTGCACAAGCGATCAAAGAAAAGAAGTCTAAAGACTACCGGCACATAAATAAGCCTCAAATCGGCAGGATATTGTCTTGTGCCTCGCCTCATTAATTTGGGACTGAAGATTGCCACTGCTGATAGATAAAATCTTTCAAATTATCATGCTCAATCCACATTCTCAAAAATCTGAAGGGTTTGTGACGACTGGATGGAGGCTGAGCCATAAATAAGAGAGGACGGTGATCAGAGAATTGCCTGGCCAAATGAGATACCTTCACTGTAGGCATACTAAATAAGAAAGCACTGTTAATAAGAATTCTGTCTAATCTAGCCCATACCATATTCTAGCTCTACCTTGATGATCATTGCACCATGTGAATGTCTTACCTTACAAGTTCGGATCTGTAAACAATCCTTGAAGTATTACTATTACCGGATGAGTTGATTGACTCTGGTACTTACTACCTTTATTACTCTTTTCTGGATTGGGGACTTAGCCCCATATTCTTGGTATGGGGTGAATCAGTACAAACCCTCACGTAAGCCACAGTCAAGGTTCTCGTTCTCTTCTTTTGAGAGGAAAGATCTATCAAAGCAGAAAGTCCAGAGCCGGCTGTACAGCAAATGTATACTTTTGCTTCTGTCGAGTAATAAGTAATAACCGGATAAAGGTAAAGGGTTAGCTTTCTAGCAAGAGAGTCAAAGCCCTATCCACAGGCAAGAAGCAAGGGTTAAATCCCTATTATCAATAACACAAGCTATGAAAATGGCTTAGTTCACTGAATCACGTCATCATCCTTCAGTCATTGACTTTGATCTTCCAGAAGGCAAGATTTTCCGGAGATCGGACGGCACACCATCGTTACCCTCTACCGTGGATAGCCTAACTCCCGATGCGTTTGAAGCAAGCATTCGTCCGCAGTCTATGATCCGTCACTTCCGGGCTTAAGGCTCTTTCCAAGGTTTATTAACACTTGGTTGTAAAGCCAAGGTCAGTCTCGATGTATCGCAACTACGTCAACCATGTGTGCTTTCCCTTCATCGAAGCTTGGGTATCGAAGGAAGCAGGGAACGGCATCTTAGGTTTATTCGGCCAGGGGCTCTTATGTGGCAAAATCCATAATCTGTGTACTATTGACTAACTCTTCATGGAATTTCTTAATACATACGTGGTTCCCGCCATATAAGACTATAGACTCTTTCTGTGATAGAAAGATAGAAGAAAAAGAGCATAAAGGACACCATTAGAGCAAAGAGAGCAATGGCTTCGCCCGAGCTCCAGAAATGGCGTTCTTCACCGGCGCTCGCCGGATGTAGCACTCATCCCGCTCCCCAAAAGCCAAGCTTTCCGGCTTTACTGACTTTCCTGCCTTTCAGCTTGAAGTGAAGTTACAAAATGACCCCATCCTGTCACGAAGTCGAGGGTCTTGTTCCCAATGAGAATCAAAAGCTCTTCTCACTCTACTTGATAGCGAG
>JAYMTM010000003.1:0-39881 GCA_036898045.1 Erodium gruinum
TCATCCCTACCATTTGCATTGCCTTCGGCAGCATTTTAGGTACTTTGATAGGAATAGGAATGGTGATTCCTATCCAGATTTCTAGCTCCTCCCTTTTTTTTACCCTTTTTTTTACAATGATCTTTCTTATATTAATATATAAAATACTATATTCCCGGCTTGGCTTCTCGGAGAATTCGCAAAACTTTTATGTTATAGCCTTTTTTTATTTCTTTTATTCTTTTTATTTTCCTTTCTCCGTATTTCTTTTTTTCAAATTATCGATTTGTTCACAATATTACTGCCAATTCTTTTTGTAGTTTTAGGGGGAGCGAGCGACGGGAATCTTATTCTATCGAATCCTATGAATATGAATCCACATAACCCAACCGCCGAAAGCGGGTCGTCTTCGTGTGGTTCTTTCGATATTGACAAATATTTAACGGATCCTGAAGCGGGATCTTCGGACCAAAACGAGGAACCACGGGGGGCTTCCGAAAGGCAAAATAAAAATGCAGCAGGACCTTCCTCTCAAAATACTGTGGAGGAGGCTGGTCCAAAACGAAGAAGGGTAGATTTTCGACCGGACTCAGGTTCAGGTAGTGTGCCACCACAGGAAAGGGCCGCCCGTCACCCGGGGCCGGCTTCGCAACCGCTGGAGCTGCCTCAAAGGCAAATTCCAGAAGCGGAGGCTCTTAGTCCTTCTGGGCCAAATCACCACCATTCGGTCGAGAAGGTGGAAGAACTCAAAAGTAAAATGAAAGCTTTGCTCCAAAAACGGAATGGTCCTGCGACGCTACAACCTTCTAGGGAAGAGGGGTATGTGGAAGAATTAGAATTGGAGGGTTGCTCGGAAGCCCTTTTACGAGATATAAAAAGTCGGATTGACCCGACTCACCCTGAATATCAAAAACCTTTTTTGTAGGAAGTCAGCGTAACCGGCCAAAAAATAGTGTAAAAATCCTCAAAGACTTTATTGCAATGCAAGTCAAAAACCTTGACTTTCAATCGTTGTTTTTTGATGGTTTTTACGCTTTTCACAGCTGCACTTTCCGCACCTCCGGATATATGGTTTGTGTACAAGATCGAAAATATACCATGTCTTTCTTGGTTGGTAAACCCAACCGGAAATTTCAGTCTTCCTGAGGTTGGGAGAGAAAGAAGAAGGCTTTCCCAATTTTTTTGGGGGGGAAGCAGAGCAGTCAAAGAGTTCACGAAAGCACATGCTTGTTTCCTTATTACAACCCTTTTTTTTGATGTCAAAGACCAAAAGCTACGCGCAAATTCTCATTGGATCTTGGTTGTTCTTAACAGCGATGGCTATTTATTTAAGTCTTTGGGCAGCACCACTCGATTTTCAACAAGGTGGAAATTCTCGTATTCTCTATGTACATGTTCCTGTGGCTTGGATGAGTATTCTTCTTTATATCGCTACGGCTATAAAGACTTTCTTCTTCCTATTAACAAAACATCCTCTTTTTCTTCGCTCTTCCGGAACCGGTATAGAAATGGGTGCTCTTTTTACCTTCTTTACCTTAGTTACTGGGAGTTTTTGGGGAAGACCCACGTGGGGCACCTTTTGGGTCTGGGATGCTCGTTTAACCTCTGTATTAATCTTGTTCTTTATTTACCTGGGTGCACTTTGTTTTCAAAAGCTTTCTGTCGAACTGGCTTCTATTTTCATCTGTGTTGGACTGATCGATATACCAATAATCAAGTTTTCAGTCAACTGGTGGAATACATTGCATCAACCTGGGAGCATTAGCCGATTTGGTACATCAATACATCTTTCTATGCTCATTCCAATCTTGGTTAACTTTGCTAACTTTATCCTCTTAACCTCTATCTTCTTTGTTCTGGAAACACGCCTTCTTATTCTATCTTTTCTAGAATCTTCTTTAACGGAAGAAATAGAAGCTCGAGAAGTTCCAAACCTAGTTCACTCGCTTAGATAGAAGATAGAAGCATTTCTCTCGTATTTGCATCCCATGCCTTTCTTGCAAAACCCTTTCCTTTTTCGATTTACGAAAAGTCTTTCTACAGGGGGAGCGGAGCAGTAAAAGAATCAACAAAAGCCCATGATTGATAAATTGCGGTCGTGTTTTTATTTTCTCCGTTCATTAACAAAATTTTGGAGTGCGGAAGACTCCTCAAAGCGAAACTCGAAGGGATAGAGCAGATGGTCCAACTCCAGAACTTTTTCTTTTTCATTACTTCCATGGTCGTGCTTTGTGGCACGGCAGCACCCGTACTATTGAAATGGTTCGTCAGTAGAGATGTTTCCACAGGTGCCCCTTTTTTCAATGGTACTCTAATTCCTATTCTTATCTCTTCATTCCCTCTTTTGGTCTATCTACATTCCAGTAAATTCATAGGCGCGATAGCGGGAGCAAAAAGTGGAGTCTTGGTCAGAGCAAGCCCCCCTCGCCCTATTCTATTCCCAGACATAATTGGGAGAAGCTCGTCCAAAACTGGAGCAAGAAAGGGGTTTTTTTCTTTCGTTCTCCTTCCTCATTTTCTTCTTCTCGAATCCAAAGGGGACTTTTCATATTTAGAATCTTTCTGCGGTGTGCTCTGTTTACTATTCTTTCGTACTCTCTTCTTTTTTTTACCACGCGATAAATCAGCGAAGCGTGAGCGGGCGCAGATAAGGAAAGGCCAGAGACTTGGGCCTAACGGTAACAGGAATGAGCAAGGACGAAATGAGAATGAGAAGATGAGGTGCTCTGAGCACCCCCATTTTTTTCGAAGGGTCGCAGGTTTGGGGCCTGTAGCTTTCCCCATCCCTCCCTCGTCGGGTGGTCCTTGTGTGGGAGGTGTGCCAAGCGCGCTTGAAGCTCTCGCCTTACCAACGAGCCAAGAGCTGATGGCTCTTGGTCACAACTACTACCAAAAAGTGAAAACGAAGATGAATATTTCACATGGAGGAGTGTGCATCTTTATTTTGGGTATTCTTCTGTCTAACACAAAGAAGATAGAGTTCACTCAACGATTGCCTTTGGGTTCCGAACTCCATATGGGGAAGGAGCGTTGTTGTTTGCGAGGTCTCGATCATTTACATGGACCCACTTTTCATTCCATTTGTGGTAATTTGATGATCTATAAAGCGCCCCTAACAAAGGATCGGCTCATCTTCGAGCATGATGAATCACTTCGTGCCGACCTCTTGCCAATAAACTTTCCGGCTTCATATGAGAATGGAAAACTGGAGCATTTTCTGCATCGGTGGATGAAGAATCGCGAACATAAAAATTTCTGGTTGACCATGTTCCCAGAAAAAAGATACTTTCGAGAAAGGACGAGCACGACTGAAGTGGCTATACATACAAATTCATTTACGGATCTATATGCTTTGATTGGAACTGGAAGTTCCAGAACAGGCGGCTGGTATACCACCATAATGAAACTGCCTTTTATTTTTCTTATTCGGATAGGATTTCTGTTGGCTTCGTCAGGAGGCTCGCGTAGTTTGTTACGTCAGCTCCAAAAGGAAAAGTTGTGTTGGAATCGAGAAAGTTCCGTGGAGTTCATAATTGCATAAAAGGATGACGTAAGGCGCGCATGATAAATAAGAATTGGATGGAGCAAAGTGAGAATGAGAAGCGGAATACCAGATCAAGAGATGAATTAGCGGATCACAGGGCTAAGTCGAAGCATGCCTGAACCTTCTTTAGTAGTGAGCCGTACCGAGTTGCTCCTAGCAAGCATGCTTAGACTGTGATGTGCAATCTTTGGTCTGTCTATCATTGTCCATTAAGGGCTGACTCTTTCTTTACTTTTCTTTCTTGACTTTATGGTCTTCGTCAAAATGAGAAAGATAGTGAATGCGATGAACTCAATTACCTAAATGACTGACTGATCGAGAAGTCCCAACTCTAAAAGAAAGGGCTCAGAATAGATTCTCCACTACTTCTATCCCAAGCTGCTTTCTAAAGTACCTGAAATCTTTAACTCAACCACATCCTCCCCGACGAATATTGAAGAAGATGCTTTATCCAAAGATGGGTTTGCTTCGAGAAAACAACAAGCAACTACCCGTTATCCATACCTTAAGGTGGTATGAAATCCTAGCCTAGATCTTCCTGCCCTGAACCAATCCCCAGACTTGCTTCCTTGACTCCAAGAGCTAACTCGATGGGACTTGCTTTCCTAAAGAGATTTCCCTTGGTGCAAAGCCCCTGCGTTAATAAACCTTGGGGTCAGCCAACATTCCTACAATACAAGCATCAATAGCAAGCATCCTGATTCTCAACCCTAGAAGCCCTTGCTGCATAGAGGAGCACCATTTCCTTATCCATATCCTTAGCAAGCAAACACCTGCAGATCAACACGTCACTTCTATGGTCAAGGTACCATTAATTTGAACTAAAATTCCTGAGACTTGGTCATCTATATACTGACCTCTACTAAGCTTCTATCCACCGTTCACTTGTTGAGAGTAAGAGTCCCGTCCCGGTCTTGTCACTGCAGAGGACATCCATTCCAGCCATCTCTTCAATAGCAGTCATCCTCTTGGTGATGGCACCTTGCTGTGACAGTCGGTGGGAACCAATAGCCATTGTCACAGACAACACTGTGGGCATGGCAATCGGAATCCCTCCAATGAGAAGAACCAAGAGATTCTAAATTCCATCCCTGTAACTACGACGAAAAATTGGGTACATCACCACTAACTCAATCACAATTCCAACCATAATAGAGCATATGCAGAAGTTCCCAATGGCAGTCAACACCTAATCACAGAATTGCACAGTTTTCTAAATAAATGCATGTTCAAATGTTTTGAGAATTTCAACTATGTAATACTACCTTTTGGAAATGGCCTTCTTGATTGGTGCTGTCAACAAGATGAGCAGCTTTTCAAAAGAAAGTGTGAACCCCAGTGGCAATCACAATTGCCTCAATCTCACCTTGCTTGCAGGTGGAGCCAGAGAAGACTTCATCTCCCGGGTTCTTGGTAACGGGCAAGGATTGGGCAGACTGATCAATCTTAAGTGGATCTCCCTCGAGGAGGCGAGCATCAGCAGGGACGATATCTCCCAACTTGATGCTGATGATATCTCCTATTGCAGCCTGCCACTTACCATCCCTCAGAACCTTGGTTTTGGGAGCAAGACCATCAGTGCTGCTGCCGCATTGCCGGCATTGTTTTCTTCAATAAAACTAATGGTGGAGTTGATAATCAGCAGCACTACTATACCAACGAAATCTTGCCAGTCCGGTGGCCTCCCCTACAAGCACATATTTTGAATGTTTCCATAATTTCCATATTCAAATAGAGATAAGAGATACTCAGGAATGTCATTTACCCCTCCGTTTGCCAAGGCAATAGCCATGATTGCAGCAGCCTTCATTGACTTCCGCGGTCGAATCTACCGCTCAGGTCTATTGCATTTTCACGAGCGTGATTTGACACGAAGTTGAATTGTCTTTTCCGGCGATCCAGAAGCCCCAGAGGACAAACTAAGGCTCCGTTCATACAAAGATCGAATCGAAAGACTGGTCTAATCGTCGGAACCTTTGAAGAAATAAAAAGAGATTAAGGTGAATGACAGAATGAAGAGGGTTAAGGTAAGGTTGTAAAACGAAAACTATGTATGTAATTCAATCACTTAGATAGAAGTCTTTTTCTCGTCTTTTCATCCCATGTTCTTTCTATGTTGGTCAACAACCACATGAACCCTTTCCTTTGAAGAACGTTCTTCAAATCAAAATTCTCCATTTGTTGGGGAGAAGCAGAAGGAAAAAAGAATCAACAAACATGATTGTTCTTGCTCGTAAACTCATCCCTACAATTGCTCTTTGTGATGCAGCCGAACCATGGCAATTGGGATTTCAAGATGCAGCAACACCTATGATGCAAGGCATAATAGACCTACATCATGATATCTTTTTCTTTCTCATTATCATTTTAGTTTTCGTAATATGGATCTTAGCTCGTGCTTTATGGCATTTCCACTATAAAAAAAATCCAATCCCGCAAAGGATTGTTCATGGAACTACCATCGAGATTCTTTGGACCATCTTTCCGTCTATCATCCTTATGTTCATTGCTATACCATCATTTGCTCTCTTATACTCCATGGACGAGGTAGTAGTAGATCCAGCCATTACTATCAAAGCTATTGGACATCAATGGTATTGGACTTATGAATATTCAGACTATAACAGTTCCGATGAGGAGTCACTTACTTTTGACAGTTATATGATTTCGGAGGAGGACCTTGATTTGGGTCAATTACGTTTATTAGAAGTGGACAATCGAGTAGTTGTACCAGCCAACAGTCATGTACGGATGATTGTAACATCAGCTGATGTACTTCATAGTTGGGCTGTGCCTTCCTTAGGTGTCAAATGCGATGCTGTACCTGGTCGTTTAAATCAGATCTCTACTTTGATACAACGAGAAGGAGTTTACTATGGTCAGTGCAGTGAGATTTGTGGAACTAATCATGCCTTTATGCCTATCGTCGTAGAAGCTGTTTCCAGAAAAGATTATGCTTCTTGGGTATCCAATCAATTCATCGCCTAAACCAAGCAAAGCTTCCCAGCTTTAGCGTAAATGAAAGATGAATGAAAGATGTAGGGTAGGGTTAGGGCGCGAGGGGCTGACTGTAGTTGATGCAGGGGCGTAAGTGACTTAGGCCTCAGGTTACGAAGTATTATGCTATTAAATCCCTTCGTTAGCACCTTATGTTATGTCCCTCTTCGTAATGTAATTGTCTCTACCTATGAGGTAGAGGGTGGCGCTCGAGTCACTTTGTACCTCGGCAGCCGAGACCTAAGGTCCCAACCCAACTACTGTCGTATAAGTAAGATACAAACCTTATACTGACGTAGTTCTATCTACCTCATCCAACCCAACTCCTCTCATAGCAGAACGTTGACACTAAGCAATTAGCCTACCTTTTTTTAAGGACAGCGATTAGAAAGCCTAACAGTCTATTTACATATATTTTAATATAGAAAAAAAAGAGAAGCCCCCCGATCCCATTCCTTAACTGATAAAGTTAAGATCGCTTTTTTTATGAGAAATCTGCTGGTCCGATGGCTATTCTCCACTAACCACAAGGATATAGGGACTCTCTATTTCATCTTCGGTGCCATTGCTGGAGTGATGGGAACATGCTTCTCAGTACTGATTCGTATGGAATTAGCACGACCCGGCGATCAGCTCCTTGGTGGAAATCATCAACTTTATAATGTTCTAATAACGGCTCACGCCTTTTTAATGATCTTTTTTATGGTCATGCCGGCCATGATAGGTGGGTTTGGAAATTGGTTTGTTCCTATTTTAATAGGGGCACCTGACATGGCATTTCCACGCTTAAATAATATTTCATTTTGGTTGTTGCCACCAAGTCTCTTGCTCCTATTAAGCTCAGCCTTAGTAGAAGTGGGGAGCGGGACTGGGTGGACGGTCTATCCGCCCCTAAGTGGTATTACCAGTCATTCTGGAGGAGCAGTGGATTTAGCCATTTTTAGTCTTCATCTATCGGGTATTTCATCCATTTTAGGTTCTATAAATTTTATAACAACTATCTTCAACATGCGTGGACCCGGAATGACTATGCACAGATTACCCCTATTTGTGTGGTCCGTTCTAGTCACAGCATTCCTACTTTTATTATCACTTCCGGTACTGGCAGGGGCCATTACCATGTTATTAACCGATCGAAACTTTAATACAACCTTTTTTGATCCCGCTGGAGGGGGAGACCCCATATTATATCAGCATCTTTTTTGGTTCTTCGGTCATCCAGAGGTCTATATTCTAATTCTCCCTGGATTTGGGATCATAAGTCATATCGTTTCCACTTTTTCAGGAAAACCGGTCTTCGGGTATCTCGGCATGGTTTATGCCATGATCAGTATAGGTGTTCTTGGATTTCTTGTTTGGGCCCATCATATGTTTACAGTGGGCTTAGACGTTGATACCCGTGCATACTTCACCGCAGCTACCATGATCATAGCTGTCCCCACTGGAATCAAAATCTTTAGTTGGATCGCTACCATGTGGGGAGGCTCCATACAATACAAAACACCTATGTTATTTGCTGTGGGATTCATCTTTTTGTTCACCATAGGAGGACTCACTGGAATAGTACTGTCTAATTCTGGGCTAGACATTGCTCTACATGATACTTATTATGTGGTTGCACATTTCCATTATGTACTTTCCATGGGAGCCGTTTTTGCTTTATTTGCAGGATTTTACTATTGGGTGGGTAAAATCTTTGGTCGAACATACCCGGAAACTTTAGGTAAAATCCATTTTTGGATCACCTTTTTCGGGGTGAATCTGACCTTCTTTCCCATGCATTTCTTAGGGCTTTCAGGTATGCCACGTCGCATACCAGATTATCCAGATGCTTACGCTGGATGGAATGCCCTTAGCAGTGCCGGCTCTTATATATCCGTAGTTGGTATTTGTTGTTTCTTCGTGGTCGTAACAATCACTTTAATTAGTGGAAATAACAAAAGATGTGCTCCAAGTCCTTGGGCTCTTGAAGAGAATTCAACCACATTGGAATGGATGGTACAAAGTCCTCCAGCTTTTCATACTTTTTTAGAACTTCCAGCTATCAAGGAGACGAAGGAGGTGAAGTGAAGTCAAAGGCGACGAAGTCGCTTTCACTACAGAACCATGCCTTTCTTGCTTGCACCAGTTTATCCTCTCAAAAGCGTATCCCGCTTTGCGCCTTCTCTTTTTCTTTTTTGTGTTCGTGACAGTGATATGACCTATGTCTATGTAAGCTATAGAAGGCACTTCACTTCAAGCTTCTCTTCTAGACGCGGTATATCACTGGAAGACTAAGCTGGGGGTTCCGATGGAGTGCTCCGTCGGTTGGATGGGGGTTAAATTAACACCCCTTTTCAAAGAAGGGAAAGGGGCCAATGACAAGGAGTCAAATGGTCAAATTCCCTCCAGACGTAGCTGAAAGGTGAACTGGGGAAAGAAAGTCGCGATTTTTCATTTGAAAGGGATAACTTCCGTTATACTAAATAAAAATGCTTGCAAAGAAAGAAGGTCCTTTTTCCCACGCCTAGCTCGTTCGGTCAAACCAACGCAACGATTCTCATAAAAAGTAATGAATGCAAAGTTTCTAGTTAAACTTCTAGATATAGAAATAACAGAACCATCCCTTCCATAATGGTTCGAATGGTTCGCACTAAAAAAAAGCTTTCTATAAAAAAAGAAAAGGAAAAGGGAGTCAAAATAAGTGGTTTACATAGAACCAACGAGAAGTGCTTTATGATTCAATCTCAGAGGCATTCTTATCATTTGGTAGATCCAAGTCCATGGCCTATTTCGGGTTCACTCGGAGCTTTGGCAACCACCGTTGGAGGCGTGATGTACATGCACTCATTTCAAGGGGGTGCAAAACTTCTCAGTTTGGGCCTCGTATTTATCCTATATACGATGTTCGTATGGTGGCGCGATGTTCTACGTGAATCCACCTTGGAAGGACATCATACCAAAGTCGTACAATTAGGACTTCGGTATGGTTTCATTCTGTTCATCGTATCGGAGGTTATGTTCTTTTTTGCTTTTTTTTGGGCTTTTTTTCATTCTTCATTGGCCCCTTCCGTAGAGATCGGAGGTATTTGGCCCCCTAAAGGGATTGGGGTTTTAGATCCTTGGGAAATCCCTTTTCTTAATACCCTTATTCTCCTTTCATCCGGAGCTGCCGTAACTTGGGCTCATCATGCTATACTGGCGGGGAAGGAAAAACGAGCAGTTTACGCTTTAGTAGCTACTGTTTTACTGGCTCTAGTATTCACTGGCTTTCAAGGAATGGAATATTATCAAGCACCATTCACTATTTCAGATAGTATTTTTGGTTCTACCTTCTTCTTAGCAACTGGCTTTCATGGTTTTCATGTGATTATAGGTACTCTTTTCTTGATCATATGTGGTATTCGCCAATATCTTGGTCATCTGACAAAGGAGCATCACGTTGGCTTTGAAGCTGCTGCATGGTACTGGCATTTTGTAGACGTGGTTTGGTTATTCCTATTTGTATCTATCTATTGGTGGGGAGGTATATGAAGGAAAGAAGGAGTCGATTGAGGCGACGAAGTCGGAAGACAAAGAGAAAGGGGCTTTTCAAAAGAATTACTGAGGCGACGAAGTCGGAAGCAAAGGCAGATTGACCATCCTCATTTGATTCTATTTCGTTAGGGGCCAGTTGTATGTTAAACTACCCATCATTGTGGATGCTAAAGCTTATACCAGAGTAAGAAACTGGAACTCCACCCCTAAAAGCGTACCATTCGCGATATGAACTACAATTCTTAGTAAAGAAGATTGCCTTTATTATTGCACTTCTTATGTGCCATTCATAAGGATCAGTAAAGGGAAAAAGGAAGGGCATTTCATATCCGATAGGATAGTTCAAGCAGAAGACAGCTGGAAGAGCGGAGATACAGGAAGAAGAGAAGTAGACTTGCGTATGGGTGTCTCTACCCAGGACTAGACATTCGGTAGGAATAGAAGCCTGTTTGGGTTTGAACTCCGATCATGAGAGGAACTCCGCTAATCAGCGTAAACATCAACTTTGTTTATGAAAGATTCTGACTACCGGAGTCAGGCTTCGCTGGGAAATGAGCAACAAATGGCTTGAAACTGATTCCCTATCCTACATATGGAATGGTCCTATCTCTAGATAATGCTAGAGGACGAGACACTTTTCGCTCCTGATCTGGCTAAGCTTAGGCCTTAGGTTATTAGTGCTTCTGCCAGATACTACTTACTCTATAGGGTGGGGCATTGTGTAAATGACTTTGTAGTGAAGGAGAAGGGGGAGATGACTCAACCCTCTGAAGCTTGCCTCTCTGTAAGCTCAGGTTCTTTCTTTCTCTTGTTTTCTATTTCATTATGTCCATTATAGTATGGAATTGCCAAAGGGTAAAACACAAACTCTTTCGATGTGTAGTCCGGGATCTTGTTAGAGACCGTAAGCCCGATATTCTGGTCATTATAGAACCGCGCATCAGTGGCCGCCAAGGTTTATTAACGCTTGGTCTTCAAGCCAAGGTGATACAGTCTCTAGGATTAACCGATGCAGAGGTAGAGTCAGTCCCTTTTTGGAGTTCAAATCCGAGCCGGTAAGCAAGACAAAGCAAGTCAACGTGGGGTCCTCGATGGCCTTTCTTTCACCTGAATGGTTGGAGTGTGCAGGATCACTCCTGAGACTTTCTTCCATCATCTAAGGAATCCTCTTGGTTGGTCGAAGCTAGAAGACGGCTGGACGGACTGCTATTTTGCATAGGGGGAGTAATATAGGCTAGGTCCTTTTACTCAACTCGTGAAGGTTCATTTATAGTTAGCAAGGATAAGGAAGCAAAGTTTAATAATATTTCTGTCATTACGTGCGACTATCTCCACTATAGAAGGAAAGAACTTCAGTTTCAGCACATTTTGACGAAAAAAGATTTATATTAACATAAGCATTGAACACTTTTAGATTAGACTCGGTTTTTGCCCATACATGCAAACACAACAAAGAAAACCAAACAAAGACACTTAGCATAGGAGTAGATCTCCACCAAACAAAGACAAAGAAGACCATACATTAAAACACACTACTTTGCGTCTACAGACACTTATTCAAATCTGATAGAAAGAGTCGACGGACTCTTCTAGTCTCCCCGGTGCCCGTGGGTGACAGCCTGCACTATGAGTGCTTGCTGCTCCGCCCGCAGCGCTTGCTGCCTCCCCTCCAAATCCTCGATACGCTCTCTGGCAGCGCGAATGCGCGCTTCTTTCCTGGCAGGATCCAGTGTTCTAACACTCCTCAAAAAGAGGTTTAGCACTCTACGGCGCTCTTCCATCTCATTTTGCAGTTGCCCCATTTCGGCAGCAATTGCATAAAGCCTGTTTGCAGCATCCATAGCCATACGTGCAAGTAATAAATTGATTTGATTTGAATTTGATGAAGTGAAGACACAACTCGAGCCTCCATTTATAGAGTGGTAGAGGAGTCTCGCCATGCAGTACGAATTGCATGGCAGACCCAATTCTAACTACTATAACCACGCTGCCTGTATGAACAAACAAACTTTGCAGAACCGTTTCACCTAATCGATCGTGGTGAAGTCAGCAATGGATTCGGCGGATCATCCACGTCACGAATTGGATGGCAGGCCCAATTCTGACTAGTTCTCCGCACTACTTTTCTGCAGTTCAAATACTCTTATGCCTATTTAGTGAAAAACTGGCTGGCTCTGGCTACCTTGCGGAGCAAACAAAAGATCCCCAAATCACACTGCCTATATGAACAAACAAGCTTTGTACAACCAGCTTACGTGGAAAAGATTCCATATTCTATGCCAATGGACTCGTGACATCCATGTACAGAGTCGTCAAATGAGCCACGTTAATAAAGCCCAAGCTTATACGCATTGGCCCACACCCCAATAGGGCCCGAATGAAAGACCCAAGCCTACATGTACATGGACCATCCTACAAATTCAGACTTGGGCCTGTTTCGATGAAAGCCCACAGAAGGGAACAAGCCTACCCATCATCAAAGCAAGCCCAAATGCTTGAATGACCTCATTGTCACTTCATCCCTCTCCCGAGTATATTAATATATGAATAAACCTCTCCTTTCAGTCGAGTATCTTGAAACCTCTCGAAAACTAGTTTCTCAACCCCACATTCTATGCTTTGCCGCTCTTGGCTCAATCTGAATTGGTATGATTTTCAGTACAGGACGTAAGCATCATGCATGGGTGGGAGATGGAAAGGACGAAAGGTCGCTCTTTGGTCAACAAAACAAGCGAAGGTCTTGACCTGAATCATTTTATTTCTTAATTCAAAGTAGAGGGGAACTTCGCCCCTCTTTTTAGAGTAGCTGTAGCTCCGATTGAGTTGGAAGGGTGGAAGATAAAAGAGCTTGACTTGACGAGACTGTCTTTGGAGACGTCCATTAAGATTAAGGAAGGATTTTGACTTTATACATATTCTCTGACCAGAAGAGAGATAGATTGCCTTTCTTAATCCGAAAAAACTCGATCTTTTAGCGTAGCCCTTTTCCTTATAGGCCTGCATCCTCAAATAAAAAATGCTTTTCGGGGTTAAAGTTTTACATGATAATAACCTCTAACAGATATACAGACTAGATAGTTGGCATGTAAAAAGCTCTTCCTCAAGCGCTATCACTCTTCTGTAGGGTATCAAATAAATTTTTCCGGGATTTTGGGTAGCGAGACCATTTGCTCTTTGAATCGGGTCCTAAATCATCTCAATTTGCTAGGTTTTGACCCTAACCCTAGGGCGAAAGGGAAAAAGAGATAGATATAGGATTTTTTTATAGTTGGAGTTGATAGACGATTGGGATATGAAGTCTAGCATGTTTGTAAGACGAAGGAAAGCATCTTGCTTAGTTGGATGAGCAAGGGAGTACTGGAGCTAAGCGAACCAAGATATGGAGCTAAACAAGAGGCGTAGGCCAAAGCGTTACGGGCAAGCGGTAGTCCCCGGCACCCGATATTCGGGTAAGGGAAACTGGTAAAGGTGGGAAGGTCCTACCGGAGGGAAAATAAGACGAAATTACTAGGGTTAACAACGAAAAAGGTGGCGTTTCAGCTTCAGATTTCAATTAGGGTTTTCTCTTCAGCAGAGATGCTGGCAGATACCTTGGTTATTCAAGAAAGTGCTTGGATATTCTATTCAAAAAGAAGAGGGGTACTCTATCTGTCCTAACTGAGCGAGTTGTCGAATCGAAGTCTAACCGCGAGCTTACCTAAGCGAGTTTTGTCTAGCTGAGCTATGAAACCTATGACTTAACCGATCTTAAAGCAAAGCGCGCTCTATCTAACTGATAAAAAAGGACGATAGGTTTCAAAAACGAATAGAAAATTCTCTCCAATACATGTCTCAACTTATAGTCTGGTAAATGCTGAATCAATCATTGTGACTTGGTGAATCGATCACTCGAGGTCTTTATTTTGCATACCCTTGTGGCGACGGAAAAAAGGTCCAGTATGCGTCTCAATGTAATCGAGCCCTTTCCTTTCACTTTCATGATGACATGAAATCATTATCTTCTAGTGATGGTCGAGATCACCTCGTGTACTTTCCGAACTAGGATAAGGTCGGAGTGAAACCTCAAAATGAGGGCTCCGGTATATGCTAGGCATAGTTAACCTGGCTCAGGGGTCCCCTTTCTCACTACTATACGTGAAAGACAGGCAAAGAGAAGGCGCTAGCTAAAAGGAGCTCAGGTGTGCTCGGGGTGGAAAAAACCCCGGTCATGAGACCTGATGTGATGGTGCCGAACCTTCCTTCTTCTTTGATCACTGGCATCTCTACTTATATGTATGCGATTACTGGGTGAGCTATCACCATATCTCATTGTTGAAAATGATCCACCCAACCATGCAATACAGCCTATCTCGATTCCTCCTCGTACATTAGTTCAGTTCCTTTCACTACCAGCCGCCGCGCAACAGCATCGGAATCAGGGAAGGCGGATTCAATAGTTGCGGATTGCGCCTTCATCGGTCTCTACTTTCCAGCTAAGCAAGTGATAAAGGAGTAGCGGGAAGATTCCCCCACTTCATTCGATAGCTGCCCAAGAGCAGGAGGCTAGGGCACGAGAGCACGCCCGCATATATAGCGCTGTTGAGGCTATCACGGATGCGAAAAAGAAGAAGCGGCCATGATAGACAAAGCCCACATTCTCTTGCAGAAGAAGGGGGTCACTCTCGAGGATCCGAAGGATGTGAAGCGTGCACTCGAGGCGGCTCTGTATGACGACTGGCAGCACGACATCCATGAGCGTCTGCCGCATTTCCGTAGTGCTCAAGCGCAACTTCGGGACGGCTCGCTGTTCGATTTAAAAAAAATGAATCGACGAGCTGAGGGAATTGGGGAATCCCCAGGTAAACACCCGACATAAGGTCGACTAAGATTGATCATCTATATTTTATGTATTCGGGGAATCGGTACATCTATCTACCTGATTTATGGCATTATGGCACTTGTTCATGCGTCTGTCGCCGATTGCTACTAAGAACCTAACAGAAGCATCTTTCTTTAGTAGATACGGAGATGGCTCCCTTGTTGGAGTATGTAGTGGTTCAGATAAGGACACGGTAGCTCGCTTTAATGAATTCTTTTCCAGCGCTCTAGCCAAGCTGAAACTCGAACGGACTCAATCGGAGCGGGAGCAAGAGCACCTATGCTACCGCCGGACATTCTTCTTTGTTTTATGCCATGGTCAGTATAATAATAATAACTTTTTTATAGTCCATCATTTACATAACATAATAAGTGCAGGCACAGAAATAAGCAATTCTGGAAAACCAGAAGAAATATATCCCAGTTATCAATAGCCCATAGAATGGGATTTTCTTTTGATAGTTACATTGCCCGAGGCCATATTTCCTTTCACACCAGGCAAACTAAGTATACTAGACAAATGATGGCACCAAAGCTTAGCCTTTCCAGTCCTATTCAGGGGTCTACCGCTCTGTTTATTAAATTAACCTAGCCTCATCAACTGAAGAAACGATGCGCGTACTAAAGTCTGGAATTTCCGTTCTAGGAACACCCCTTTATATCGATGAGAAATCACATTTGAGTAGTTTCGCGAGTCCAGGTATCTGCGGACCCAGGTTCCCCACCACTTCTATTTAAAGATCAAACAAAGCCTTTTGTGCTGGATCATCCGGTTAATCTAGTGAATACTCTACTAGTTATTCAGCCATCGGCACGGCGTCTTACGCTGGTGAGTCAGAGGCTGGTCTCACTCGTGTACGAACAAAATAGAGCATTATGGTACCGCAAAAGAAGCACTAAGCTCTAGCAGAAGTGTCAAATAGCCAACTATCCCCCGTAAAAAGAGTCCTTTTCTTTTCTTTATTGCCGAGCGTCTTTCGAGTCTCATGTTGACTTTTCTCTTTCATGTGATACTTCGCCTTAAGAACTAGGGCTGAGCCCGTACAACTATTATCACTACGGAGATTGGTATGAAACCGAAAGTCTAACTAACGGCTTCTTCTCGAAGCCCTGGTTCAAAGTCTTCTTTATGTTACACGTAGCAACTCCTCTTGTTAAATCCTTTAATCGGAACGACAAGAGAGTGACTAAGCCGAAAAGGCCGATAGCATTTTCTCTAGCAAGTGTATTAAAAAGAATACCACTATATGAGAATGAGATAAAGCCTCAGCTTTCATGTCTTTACTTTAATCCTCGATTGAGCTAGTCACCGGCGAACGCTTCCCCAAAAGGGACCTACCTCTACTCTAAACAAGAGCCTTCGGGGACCAGACTAGCTTCTAGCTTAAAAACGTAGTACGTAAGGATATAGTTTCTTTCGTCATCCGAGCGGAGCCCTGCGACATGTGCCATATTTAGGTTGCTCGCGACTGAGACTTTTAGGGATTATTTGAAGCTTCCCTTAATTAAGGGATTTAGATAACATCCGGTGGGGAAAGAGCCACTACTCGGTTCAATAATTAATGGAAGGAAAATTAGATCCCTCTTCAACATCTGATTCTTATCCTCCTTTCCGGGGTAAATGATGTCTTATTCTCTACGGCCCCCTAAAAAAAGTGGTCGCTTTATTGAATCTTATTTCAGCAAGGGGTGTCACTTTCGTTTTCAATAAGGACGCTTAGTAGTAGGTACTCGCCTTTAGAACCATAAACATTTGCGAATCGCCTTTTTACATGAAAGGTGGGTAGGGAATCTTAATACTGCCAAAGAACTCGAGTGGATTCATGAATGTCCTGAAATTTCAGTATAGGTCGAAAGAGTCTTATGCCGCGCAATCTCTTGCCGAATCTATTTATACTATGTTAAATCCATAACCCGAGAACACACATTTGCGAATCCGGCCCTCTTTCGTTCGTCGTGATTGCTTTGATTGCTCTGAAAACACCCTCTCTCACTATCAGATCTTCCTGCTTCAGCGGTTACGAATGGCGATTCTTACCACAAAATTATACATTCCACTTTGAATGCTGTTTTCTTTCGCTTTGTTTTGGCTTCCCGGGCTTTAGCCCTTGCTTTCTTACGAAGAAGAGGCTTTTTCAGAGCATATGGGGGAATAAGACTCAACAACCGGGCGTTCAAGAAGCAAATCTGGAAAAGTAAAAGACTTGGAGAAAGAAATAAACTTGGAATTTTGGCATAGAATAAGAATTCATCCATATAAGAAACAAAGAAAAAGATTTTGTGGGGGGTATGGTAGCACTGGAGTCAGATCAATCCGACGCGGGATCCATAGGCTACGAATATCCAGTTTAGGATCCCTTCTATAACGGGACTGGAACGGGCAAAGCCATTGGATTGATTAGCCCAATTGGGCGGGCAGGGGTGTGGTCGTCTAGATCGTACCTGCGGAAAGATTAGGCGGCCCCCTATACATTCATTGATTAGACCGAAACCAATCGAAGCGATCGAGCTACCCGCATTTTCGTTTTGCTTTATCAAGCAGGGGCTTAGCCGCTTCTTTCTATTATTTCTTATATTTATGGCAGCATTGAAAAAAAAGAGACAAAACGTCGAATGTTTTTCCTATTTATGTATGTATTTGGAAAATCTATACTTAACACACCGACTCAATTGGAAGCTGAATCCTCACAGGGTTCGAAAGTGAAGGTTTCAATCATATTTTGAACACTGAAAAAGACATAACATTTATTTACACTCGATAACTTAAATCAAAATTGGCAAATTCTTCATTTAATGGTTCACCTACGCGTGATACCGATCTTAGCATACCAAGGGGCGGACCTGAATGTACTATACGAAAGGCTAGGGATGAAATGGCAAGTGCCGCATCCCCTTCCACAGCGGATGATTCATATCTATATCTATCTTCAGACTTGCTACATTTATTGATTAGACTGGGACTTTTTATAGTCAACCAAAAGAGGGATGCTTTGGTAAGCAAGCAGGCCTATGCCACTCATCTAGCGAGAGGCAGTGGAACTCTGAACATCTAGGGCCTGGCCAAAGGAGGATCGATCAAAAAGAGTAGTATGCCTATCCATCAAGTAGATAGAGTCTTGTGATCTACCACGGCCAATAGTTCTCCCCGTCTCCAAGTCCTAAAAGAGAGTTCGAGGCATAGCCCTTAGCGAAGCTGGAATGAAATTAAGGTAGTTCCACCAAGGGTGACATCACTGGGTAAGAAGAATTCTAGATCGAATGCGAATGCGACTGGGATTGAGGTACGAAGTCACGTGGTTCAGGCTCAAGGGGAATGCTCTCTTGCTCTTGGAAGGAAGAATGATGTTGCTGATTTCAGTTCTTTATATACTTTCTGCTTTCACTATTCCAATTAGAAATCTTCATCATGAGGTCTTTGGCAATGTCTTTCGCATAAAGCCTCTTAGCTAGAATTGGAGGGAGGATGAAGTCTGTTCGTCTCCAGCTCTCTATTGCTGCGAATCGAGATTGGCCTCTGTTCCAATTACTTCTATTGTTTGTAGATCTGAAAACGGCATCCTGTGCTTTAGCAATTCGAAATGTGCCCCCTTCGTTAGAGAGAAATGACTCTTAGTCCTTCAAAGCGGATCACGCCTACCGTGTCTTCAAGAAAGGAAAGATATTACAATAAGGAATCAAATAAATCCTTTCGTTACTAAACTCTGGTGCTAGGTTTAGAACTGTAAAAGTGCAGAAGGACAGAGGGTAGAACATAGGCTAAAGCAAGGTAGGTGGAAAGGGATGGGTATCATGCTTAGTTGTCAGTTACAGGCAAGGACGAAGGAGATGAGTTTACAGACTCTGGAGTTGGGGCTCGTTCTCATTGATACTGAGGGAAAGACTTGTGTGATGGATGCTCTTGATGCCACTTGACTTGCTTCTTCCTTCGTTAACATCAAAAGGGAGTGTATTAAAGAGAGTGAAATTGAATGGTAGTTTAGGTCACTCTGAAAGGATATCTGCTTCGGCTGAGGTGCCTGTGAATGGGAATGAGCCCGCAACCGGGACTCTACATACAGAATAAGGCAACCTATCTCAATCAGCTAGAGCCATTGCAAGTTCATCCACTATAAGCTTACCGGACTAGAGATCCTATCCCTCTCTACCTTACCAGGACTCTACCTAAGGCCTAAGTAAGGCCGACTGAGTCAACGAGTTAAAGAGGACAACAAGAAGCAGAAGACCAAGGTTTATTAACGCAGGGGCTTTGCACCAAGAAAGAGGTATTACGCAAAAAGGGGCAGGCTATATTAGCTAATGTCTCTCAGCAGGATGCCCCACACGGAACCAATCGAAGGAGATGAGAAGGTATCGTAGATTGGGGTAGCAGTAGCTGGTCGTAGTTACTTTATAACAAAAATGGATTTATGCATCATGAAATAATGAAATTCTAATAATTAAATAGAAGAAGAACGAATAAAGATCGGATTTGCTAAATGAAGGTGTAGAAGTGGCTGTAGTCAAACAATTGTAAGGAGAATTCGCTTAGTCTTCCGGTTCAGAAGTCTACTTAGTTTCACAAAATGCTTATTAATGAGATGAGTTGCTAAACGTAGGTGGTTCTTGTGCCCTTTCTTCCCCTTCGTTACCGTATTCATCGGGAAACTAACTCTAACTGGATACCAGATTGGATTGAGTAGAGGCATTTTCTTACGATGTTAGCATGTAGAGGAGGCTTGTCTTTTTGGTGCTAGAGAAAGCGTCTGAGTTGATAGATTTAGCAGTTAGTGAAGCTGACTCTCGTTCAGTAAGGGCAGTCGGTACTTAATCCAACGAGTCTACTCAATGAAATCGCTTAGTGGACAGGCCAGGATAAGGCAACGAATAATATGAGTTCCTAAACACAGTCAAGTCGTAAGACAAAGAAAAGAATAGGTCTTTATGGGAATGAAAGATAGGAGTATAGTCACGATGAACAGAACACGTAATAGGCTAAGTTGCTAAAGAACCTAGATTGAGTTGGAGAAAAGGAGAAATTGGCATTCAGTTTTGAGGTTGAAGAGAGCATCGCCATAGAAAGAGTTGATAACCTAACTCATAGGACTACTTCCGTAAAGCAAAACATTCGTTTAGGTAGCTTGATAGGTAATCAATCGGCTATAAATAAAGTATAAGAGTCGTTAAAAGCTCCAAATAAAGGCATATAATAGGTATGTTAGAACGTCGCCAGGTAGAGAAGTGACTGTAGTCAGAGATTGGTTCTCAGCAAAAACTGTATGAACGGGATGATAGAAAGAAGGAAGTAAATCGGTGTACTCCTCTTACTGGAAGGACTACATAAGAGACGAACTCAACTAACTAGGGAACATGAGGTAGGGGCAGGTGAAGAAAGATAGTAAATGGCCTATTGAGAGTAAGTCTATACCACTACGAAATAGGGTCGTACGCTAAGGAAGTGGCTTACTTAGTCTATATATGGGATGAAAGAAGGAAGCTATGAACTCTCTATATGAACTCTCTATCTGCTTCGCGCCTTCTTTATTTCACTCTTGTATTGTATTATAGACTCTGGTAGGTACTACAGGAGCAAGGTTGATAGATGATGGGTGAGATACAAAGACGAAAGAATATTAATAAATAAAGATTTTTATCTTAGGTTCAACATAGCATAGCGGTCGAGACGTAGATCAGATCATTGGTATTGGATGTATCGTTAGGTTGTGCCGAGTCAAATCTGCTCCCTTTTTTCCGTTGCAGAAAAGAGATCCCTTCCCTCCGCTTTCCAAAATGATGAATATGAAGTCCGGGGGGCAGCAGGTACTATGGATCCTCTGACTCCCAATCGGGTTCCCTTCCCAGGTATCGCCGGTCTTGCCTGTAGGTCGTGATGTGCCTCGAGATGGCCCTCTCCTGTCCCCCTGCCGGTGGGGAAGTCGCTCCCGGGTCCTCGCTCTGCTGCGTCTGGCCTGTCCTCTAGGCACCTTTGGAAGGCAGGGAGTTTGACAACGTACACGCTTCCCAAACTCTTTGCCAAACTCTTTGACGTTTGCTTCCTCCGGAAGCCTCACCCTTTACTCCATAGCGCCCTCTCATCAGTTGCAGGGTTTGGTGTCCCGAAATTGACTTGGCTTCACCAAAAGGCTTCATCTCTAGAAGCCCGGCTGGCTCGCGAGGCGTCCCTCTCGCAGTAGGGTTCCAAACCTCGCCTCGCTCTTGTGACATGCTATCTTTCCCCTTTTCATTCCCAAGTAAAGTAAAGGGTGAGTCCCATGCCTCAGTTTGTGGATTGCGGTCTCACGCACTAATCCCTACAGGTGCCCGTAGTAGGCCGGCCGCCCTACCTAAACCAATCATCATATCGGTCCCTAGGCCCCATTGCTGGAAAGGCTCGGCTTCAAAACCGTACGTGGAGCTTCCGCCTCATACGGCTCCTCTAGGGATGGAAATAGACCCAGGCTTGCGCGCTTAAGGTTGTTGTACATGAGACACGAGCTAAGGTTTCGGCCCCAACTCATATTATTCGCTCCCAGTGTCTGACGACCCTGCATACTAAGGTAACCTGAGTCTATCAACTCAGTATTCTGTTTAAACCGAAACCTCAGTGAATCGTACCTTCGGCTTACGACTCTATTTCATTGTTGAATACGATCGATCATAAAAGGAATGCTTCCTCAACCCTCTATCAGGGACCAAGGAAGTTTCTTAGTATTCGTTCTTTCTCGCTTTCTCTTTTCCGAGCTAAGTCGTCTTCGACGCATACCTTATCTTTGTCCATTTAGATTAGAGGAATGGGTGGAGTGGAGCCCAAACCAAAGCTTAGACTACTATCTATGCAATTTGATTCCTCATTTGATTCTTTTTCAAGGTTGTAAGATACCCTACATACTTTCCTAAGTCAATTCTATCCCGATCTAAACCTCTTTGTCTGGCAACTCATCATGTTAAGAACCTTATTGAGTGACAAAACTTCTGTACCGTGTAATGGGATTGGAAGAGTTATTACATGCTTGAGTGACAGCGATTTCCTTCCTTAGTCTTAGCTCGATACCTTGACCTTACTTAACTCACCTGAACTGGAATAGAGAGCAGAAAGACAAGATTGAAAGATTAGATTCTAACATACCTTACCTTCATCTCTTCTCCTTCTATGTAATGACATTTGGTAGTCTTAGAACTCAAATATAGGGAATAAGGTCAATCTCATTCTATTTCTCCGTTTTCTTTACTTACTCCAACTCATTCTTGCTTGCCTTGAGAGAAAGCCCATTCCTTGCTTTCCAGAGTGGAGTCTTCATACTAGGCCACTTATGTACCTGTCGTATAAGTATCTAGCTCATCCTTAGTGTGAGGCACCGAGGATCCTTCTGAACCGAACCTAGTGGTGGGTTGCTTTGACAACCTTGTATTCCGCTTTCTTCTTCCCTCTACAACTAGCATTCGAACCAGAGGAACTCTTTCTACTTCTAAACCTGATTGATGAAACCCTATGCTCGTATTTTCAAGAGTAACTTCTTTCCTTTAGCACCGAAGATCTTTCATAATCTTTCTTTTACAATTCAGTATTTACTCCTTCTCTTTAGCAACTCATATATAGGTAATCGTATCGAGTCCCTCACTTGCTCTATCTACTTGGTACGCTTTCTAGAACTAAGCGAAACGTGCGTGTGGTTTAGTGATCGTATTCCTTTAGTTTCTCAACTCAGTGACTTCGTACCAGCCTTCTTTTAGGAACTGCTAGCACTTCCTGTAATGCTTACTGGGACCGAAGGAATGTCACTAAGAACTACTGCTACACCAGGAAGGAACTCCCAAACCCCCAACCCAAAGGCTGCATAGAAACTGTCTGCCATCGAATCGAAAGAAGCTCGTATAAACTAAACGAAAGGAATCGAGAGGAATGCCAATAGCTCAATCTCAATAAGAACAGGAACTCTAACTCAAAAGCAGCTCCTACTCGCTCATGTAAAGGGAACTATTACCCGTTGAAGATTTATAAAGTATAGTATATAAGGGTAGGTAGGTTTATCCTAGAAGTTTCATTCATCCATGAAAGAAGATCTTTCAAGTCCATGATCGATAAGGGGATCTAGAAAAGAGAAGACAAGAACATCGATAAAACAATGGCGATGGAGTACTTATTTCCTTTCCTTGAGTTCATCCCGTCTTCATTCTACTTCTTGCCTGGGTCTTTTCAACCGGACTAATGAATGGCAATTGGAAGAACTTATCATTTGGGTTCTGTCCCAATCAAAGTGATTTACGCAGCTTCACTCATTACTTTACTCAAGGGGAACTCGGATCGGCGAATCGGTACATGGGTTGGCATCGTCCGCGTGGAAGTTTCCATCGGTGGTTTAAGCATGGGAATGGTAAATAGGTGAATTATTGGCCTGACTGGCTTCACTTAATAATAATAATGCGCACTGGCGCAAGGAGAACCCACTAAAGGACCCAAAAGGCGCGTCCACTACCGCTTCAGCAGTTGACACCCACGAACCCCTGAGAACGTTAGCCTTAGGTTAGGCGCCTGCTCACTCTTATCACTTATAAAGTGAATCTCTTTCATAGCCGACCGGGTTGTTAGCTGGGGCAACGAAGCCAGTGCATAAAATGCATTTTCCGAATGAAAGGCAATAGGGGACGTACCTTAAGGAAACAAGAAGGGAGGATTTTCTTTACTTTACCGCCCTTTCACGAGTGAACCCGGGCACGAGCCTACCTTGTAAGAACCAAAGAATGGGTACCTAGGGAATGAACCGAGTTAGAGGCGTATGCTTCCTTTACCGATAGTTTGAGTTTGTGGAACAAGTTGTAGAGATCCCATACTTTCTAGTACTTGTGGAGAATCCCAGTAAGAAATAGCTTTAGTTGTTGGTGGAAGTGACCTAGACATATTTCTATTTATAGGTCCTTGCCCTTTTCTTCCGCTAGGTAAGTTGGGAAGTCGGCAGGTCAATTACATCGAACCTCAATTCCATCGAGCCTTGCTTAGTCTGCCTATGGTTGATAGTGAACAGCGGATATGCTACATCAAGCACTCACTTTCTGTCTATTGGCCTTAGAACACTCCTTCTTATGTTGTTTTGAGAGAACTAGGCTTTTCGCTTCATTGGGAGATCACTGCTTTTCTTATTCCTTTGCCTTTTCTAGTTATAAAGAGAGGTCCTATTCCTTGAGTTTCATAGTTAAGGCTGCAACTCCGAATACTATGTTTTCGAAGAATATGAGGTATACTTTAGTTCCTCTTCTTAATAGGATATATTTCGTTGCTTGTCTGGTACCGAAGGAAGGGTTTGGCTGTCTTAAAGACTATAGCTGTTGGGGCTCTTCCTCGTCTCTAGCTCTTCTTCTTGGTTGGAGCTGCTCGCTTTCTTCCTTCCAGCTTACAGAGAATTGCTGTTGATGAGCTTCCGTATTTCTAGTTATAAAGAGAGTAGGCTTACGGGTGGTAGAAAAAGAAAGAGAAGAGGCTCGTCCTACAAGGCAAGGGCATAGGCAACGAGAGTCTAGTATAGGAAAAGATCTTTGATAGGGCTCATCTCATAGGGCCGTTCAGAAAGGATATTATCGTAGATAGAGAAAGAAAGCTCTTCGGGGCTAGGGGCGGATGTAGCCAAGTGGTTCAAGGCAGTGGATTGTGAATCCACCACGCGCGGGTTCAATCCCCGTCATTCGCCCATATAAAAATAGGCCATTTTAGGTTAGGGAAGAGAGAAGAGAAAGTTCGAAAGCATCCTTTCTGTAAGTCATCTCGAGGCTTTCAAAGGCATCCAAGCAAGAAATTGCTATCTGATTGAAAGATAGAAAGCATAGATTCGCGTCGCCTACTTCCTGAAAGCACAAATGGAATGGAGGATCACTCAGTCTATTTAGTCGTTAAGCGACCTAACTAATAAAGCTTAGGCTGATGAGTTCAAAAAAGAAAATGAACCAGCGGATGAATAGATAATATACCCTCAAAAGAAGGGAGACCAATCGTCTTTAGCGGAGAAAGCACATGCAGGAGAAGCGCTGGTTAAGTATCTTTACTTAATTCACAACGTCTTGCTTGCTATATCAAGTCTAAGCTCTTTCTTTCTCCAAACTGGAATAGGCAATAGCTTTCAAGGAAGCTTTCCAAGTCTTGTCAGAAAAAAGGCTTACGCTCCTTAGTTAGACTTATTTACGATTGAACTATCCTATACCTTATAGAAAGAGAGGAAGGTCGCTCTAGACTGAGAGGGCGAGTGAGGAAGGAAGAGGATGGGTCCCGTAGTATAAGGATAAGCCCGTGCTATGAGGCTGCTTTAAGAGAGCGAGAGAGCCATATGGAAAGGATGATCAGGGTCGGGATTTCATTTGTTGTCTTTTTTGCACCAAAAGATTGTGGGAAGAGATCCGATGCGAACAGATATTTCATTAAAAGAGTAAGCCTTATTCTGCGTATGATGAAATGAACAAAGAAAGAATATAGATTGACTAGCTTACAAAACAAAAAGATAGATAGCAAGATGGATGGATAAGAAAGAAAAGACTTACACGAATCAAATTATAGATGCCACAAAGGCTATCGAATAAGTGGAAAACGTGCTATTCCTACTTTTATTGCTCTTGATTCTCATATTTGTATTTGTCACAATGAAGAAAGCCAAAAGGGTGAGGTAGGGTACCCTTAGCTAGCAAACGAGAAAGTGGGACTAGGCTAGCTCATTCTGACTTACTTTGAATGAGACCTTCAACCATGTGATTCTGTCTTCTCTAGTGGTGAGTCCCTTCTAATCGAATCTAATCTCCGTAGAAGAAGGAAGCGGTCTCTGTAGGCGTATTAGGGCATCTCTTGGTCGGCACATCCCTTAGGCCTTAGGCAGGCTTGTTCCCTCTGAGTTGTGCAGGATTTTAGGCTTCTAGTGAATCTTTGTGAAAGGCTATAAGGTGTGGCTAGCTCAGGCTCGTGCTAAGCTAAGAGAGAATGAGGCTCGGGGCGAAGAAAGAGGCATAAGGCACAAGGTCTCAAGGGTAGCCTGAGGTGGGTAAGAAGAGCAGCTGATTAGGACTTCCTTGGAAGGAGAGTTTCACTCATTCATGGGCCCCCCCTCTAAGACAAAAGAATTCACACGAACAAGAAAAGAAGTCAAATACCTCCATTTAGACTCGAATGTGCAATCTCTCCTCACTAGCACACGACCCACTCTCTTTTCAGACTCTATCTACGCATCTCTTCCTCCGGCCACGAAAGGGATTTTTTCTTCTGATTCTTCCTTCCATGTAGGATTGGAAGCAGTATCGGAACTGAACTGCTCTATTGCGACGACAGAGAATAGACTGCTCACTTGTGAGATACTCCTGCCTGACTAAGGGCGTTAAGCAAGGACTCTCTTTTTTCTTTTTTTAAATTAGCATTTAGAGGTTGAGACTGATTGTCCACGTTAAGTCAAGGTCAGGCCCTTGGTTTGCGTGTGCTTCCATCCATTAGATTCGAAAAAGACTTCTTTCCCTATAGCCCTGTAGGAGAAGAGATAGGATACCTTGTGCAGGCTTCAGACTCAGGAATGAAATAATAACAATGAAATAATAACAATGAAATAATAACTTAGATAGAATCACTATGGTATGAAAGAACGACGTTCTTAGACTCTGGTATGCGAATCACTGAGTTGCTAGACAAGGGTGCGTAGGGCATGACTGATAAGGAATGAATGATGCGTAAGGACTTAGGGACGAGCTTAGGGTTGCTAGACACTGGTACGTTAGGTGTGAGAACCGATCTCCTGTAAGGGGCGAAGCGAGACCGTAATTACATAGATAGACAACTCCTTCCCTTCGCCTTCTTCCTCTTTAAGGCTTGAAGGCGAAGACCAATTGGCGGCTGGAAGGAAGCTTACTAAGAAAGACGTCTCTTTTGGGGTGTATAGCTCAGTTGGTAGAGCATTGGGCTTTTAACCTAATGGTCGCAGGTTCAAGCCCTGCTATACCCAAACTTACCTTAGACTAGACTATATTCTTAGTAATAGTCAGGAAAGCGAGGTATATTATAATAAAAGATCAGTCTTTTTCCTTTCCTTTAGACTGGCTTCAGCCACTTTTTCCTTTAAGTGAGAAGGGCGAGGGCGCGAGGCCCGAAGGTTACGTAGTATACTTAGGCGACAGACTCTGGTTATGAAATATCTGAGTCGATAGACGATTGGAGCGGAGCTGATGAGTCGTGAGACTCTGGAACAAAGTAGCTTCGTTGACAGACGAAGGGTGCGAAGTTTCGGCTTACGCCCCTCTCCCCGTTCTACCGTCCAAAATAGGCCGTATGGAGTATAGCCAAGTGGTAAGGCACCGGTTTTTGATATCGGCATGCAAAGGTTCGAACCCTTTTACTCCAGATTATGAGCAAGCGATCGGATATGTCAAGAAGGGGCTGAGGCGCGAAACGGGGACATTTCCGGCACACCTTCTTAAACTTTAAAGAGGGAATGAAAGCTAGAAAACTAGGGATAGCAAGAGCAATCGAAGGCATAATAGTAAGCGCCACAGCAGGAAGCTGCAAGCCCGTCCAATCCTCTATTCATTACCCCTTTCCCGCCTTCGACTTCAAGCAGTAACCAGCTCGCTGCTCTAACGGGTGGGTTTGAGCCAGGGGTTACGCAAGCCCTTCTCATAATTAAAAAAAATAATAGAAAGAAATAAGAACATACGGGAGTAGGAATCATAAGTAAGCTACCCTGCCTGTCAGCAACTTCTATGCTCTTGTTTTTCAATAGATAGGATGGTAGCACTATCTGTCCCTTTCTGCTTGCCCTCTTTACCCCTATAGGCCTTTTCATAAAATCTATCTATTAGCTAAAGCCCCTAGTAGAAGAATTTCATCCCACATAATAGGATATTTATCCGGAAAAAAAGACCTCTAAGTATAGTCTTAATAGTTGTATAGTATTAAAGCCATGATATTCCTAAACTAGAAAAAAGAGTCCCATTAGCTGATCTGCGACTAAGTAGCCGATATCCGCTCTATGAATGGAAGGGAAGGAAAAGAGTTCTAAATGGAAGTTAAGTAGGGGCCGTTTAATAGTGATCTCCGAGCGGAGGAGAGTGAAGAGTACGAATCTTTGAGGGAGCTAGATAGGATGAGTACTAAGAGGTCAGTATCAGTATAAAGCGAGAACGATCACCCATATAAGAATTCATTCGGATAATGGGGCGAAGCGAAGGTTTGGAAGGAACCCTTTCTCGAAGCTGGCTTCAAAGCCCTTACTAGATAGAGCTTAGCGGTATATCGTACTAGATCTAAAACCTATAGCATCAAAGATAGAGATCGCGGCAAATTCTTTTGCACTCTTATTTCATTATGGATTAGATTAACTAGCACGAGTAGCGGCTTCAGTAGCTTATCCGGGCTGGGCTAGCCCTGTTGTGGAGGAGGCACCAGTAGTAGCATCAATAAAGGTATAACCTTTTTACAATAAAGAAAGGATTTGTAAATGCTCGAGTGATAACGAAAGGATCGGTAGAAGTGAGAGTAGCATACCTTCGATAGGACTTTATTCTTAATAGAATCCAGTTCAGTTCGAGATAGTAAGATAGTAGTAGTATGCGAGTATAGTAGGGCTTCTTCTTTCCGGCTTGCTGCTTTCGTATGGTATTGAGATCGTTTGGGAAAGAAGAGGTAGATTCACAAATAGTGGTGTCCGGGCTAGCTAGAAAAGAGAATATGCTCGCTTCCTGAAGTCAGGGGAAATGAAAATAGAATATCTGACTCAATAGAGGAAGGTACGATGATAGTTGAGCGGTTAGGGGAAGAGGTAAGTCCTTTTGCTCTTGTTCAAAACTCGACTGTGAACCGTTTCATGTGAAAAAGAATAATAAGCGGTATTTGGTCTTCAGTGAAATGACATGGATCCCTTTAAGAAGAAGTAAGCTCTAATCATTCTACCTTGACACCCGAGGGGAGACAACTCTACTCAATAGGTAGAGTCAGTGCCCTATTGGCTGGCTATGGGGGTAATAAGGCTCTAGTTCGACTAGCAGCTTGAACGTGGCGAGAGGGAAATAGAGAGACCGTTGAGGGAAATAATAGACTTTCTGAGCTCAACGGTCTCTCACTTCCTAGCACGAGAGAAGGGGTCTCAGAGGCCAATCAAACACGTTTTAAGGCATAGTGCAGGGGGTACAGGCTTTGAAAGTGGATAGATATATTACTATCATAGAATCGACATTTGTTGCGGTGGTATTTATTGAATTGAATTCAACTCAAGTGGGCAAGGGAGGATTGGTAAACGTAGAGAGATAGTAGCTTTAGCCACTTTCTCTCCTGATTGTTGTCTAAGTATAGATCCTAGCTAGCGCATACTTGCATCTGTTATTACAGAAAGGGCTTGATGAAGACCACCCCCTGGTTAGTGATTGGTCACCCGCTTCCTTGACCTTTACGGCGTAGAATCGGCTTCCTTTAGAGTTTAGAGGGAGAACGAACGGAGATGAGCAACCGGCTGGGAAGAGGTGAAGCCTCAATTTCAATGCTCGAGGAATAAGTCCTATAGTTTACCACTTAAATAATATATTTATATAGTTATAGTAGAGCTAGTCTAGCACGAATTCTGCTCACGAGCGGAAAGAGAGATTCACATCATGGATTTCGCGAGACATAGGCACAAGCAGTCTGCGGACTCCTTAGACAAGAGCATAAGCATAGATCAGGCCATTTCCCACCACCTCACGAGCCCAAGTAAACGAAAGTGTATGTGCACTAGTGGGTGCTGCGGAAAGCAAGAGATTCTCATTATAGCCATATCCCTTATGAAGGGTTTTATACCAATGCTCGAAGCAGCCCCTCTATCCGCGGAACAACAACTTAACCTGGAGCTTATCTGGTTACCTTAATAATCATGGACAAAAGAAAATAAGGTCTGTACCCGGGCACAGTCGGTTTTGATTGCTAACTCACGACCGGAACCCGTTTGGCTGGTCTTTCTCTCGCCTAAGTTGAAGCGATCGATAAAGTTCCGCAAAGTTCATAATTGCATAAAAGGAGAAAAAGTAGTGGCAACAGCCTTTGAAAACAGCTTATCCGAAAAAACCTATTTTACACAACTTATTCTTGCAGCGGCTACGCACCTAACAGCGGATTCCCGGGTTCTGGCATGAAACAGTTAGAGCCCCATATCAGTCCTTTCAGTTCCGATCCGGCTAGCAACTTACTAGCTACTTATAGGACTAATCACACAGAGGCAATCTCGAATATACAAGATTTTAAAAAGATGGATCACAAAATCTTCTTTGCACAAGCTTCTGTAAGCCTATCTTTTCCCCGACAACATACTCCAATTACATGTGTGAAGCATAGTGCCATTGTTTGTTGATTGATCGGAAAGGTCAGAACACATCGCTACTCATGCCGCTTTCACATAATAAAGTGGAGGAGGTGCTACTTATTGACAAACTTTGGTCTATATACGCAATTCATGGTGAACTTAGACGAGGCGAGAAAAGAGTTCCACCGTGATAGATATAGTTTATTACTCGGCCATAGGCAGAAAAGCGGGTTGAAGGAGATCAGATCATGTTAGTATTCGAATGAAGGGAGGGTCTGCTAGGGTCATCGTACCTACTATGAATAGAGAACACTTTCCCCATTGCACTCACTAGCAGCCCGGGCCTTTCCATTCCTAATGTGGCTGTTGTGGAATTCTCTACTGGTTCTCGTCCACTTACCGTTGACCTCGCCTCCCACTACAGCAGTAGCGCTGGCATGTAATAAGTTTATTATCCAACTTCTCTCCGGATTCTCGTATAAAGAAGCAATTACCTAAAAGAAGAGGTGACAGGCAGTTGGACTTAGCTTTCCCTAGTTAGGGGCACACAAATGAGATATTGGAGAATAGATTCATTTCACCGATGCTTCGTTCTCGACCGGGACTTATTCCTATAGATACCGGAGATATAGATATAAAGGAAGCTTTTAACTACTTCTTTTTAGGGAGAAGGAAAGGAACTAGCCCTCTCCATATCGTTGGATAATTGGTTTTAGGATTCAGCCGTGGATGCAGGATGCAGAAAAGAATAATAAGGTTTGATTGATTACCCCTGCCCAGGAAGTTTTAGCACAAGGAAATCGTGGAGACGCAGCCTTATTGGGAAATGACTGGAGCTTTGGCCTATGTTGGAGTATGTGGAGAAGCGCCTTCTGTCGTTTTAGTTGAGGAGGCGGAATGCATCTCTTATGTGAAGGAAACACTTTTCAAATGGAAGGTAGCCTAGCGCTTTCGCTTTCTATCACGAAAACAAAGCAGAAAAGAAGCAATGAAACCTAATAAGAAGTAAGGCTCTCTTCTTGGGGTCAACTAAGACAAGACTCTCTTATGAATATGTTATTCTATCCCTCACCCTCTCGTTCGACTGATACTGATAAGGAGACCTCTTCTCGTTTACTTGTCACCCTTAGGTAGGGTTTTCTATCGCTCTTCTCTTTATCGAGTAACTCCGTCCCTCACTGCAAGGAATAGCTACTTTTGAGCCCGTTGGAAGTAAACTAAACCAACAGAGAGACTTTTCTCTGGTTCACAAAACCTCTCTCCTAATCTTGCTCAATAGTAATAGTAATAGTCAAGCTCAAGCGAAAGAACCCCACAAACCAACTATTCTTTCCTGGCCTCAGCGTACTCCAAGTAAGACAAGAACAAGTCACTACGGTATCCTTTTCTAGCCTATTCTTTTCTTTGAGACTCGTTAGACAGTGAGTCTCTAATTTGACCTCACTCAATCCACACTATAAAAACGAAACTATCCATAACATCGGATGCGTTCCAACCCGCTTTCGATTCTATCATTAAGATGGCTATTAATAAAACGGAGCCCACTAGACTACCCTTCGGCTCTCTTCCTCGACATCGGCTCTACAGTAGTCGTTCTACAGGTTCCACATCGGCATGAATATAGGATTCTCACTCAGGTAAAGAAAGGTTCTATTTAATAGCAAAATAAACGGAAAGAGCAGAAAGCCTATAATATAGTTTACGACTTCCCCTTGTCCTTGAGTAGTAGGAGTACCTATAAAGTAGGATAGATTGGGATTGTATTTTTTATGAATGATATGTGCTAGACCTTAGACCTAACTTCCTACCTTTGTTAGAACGCGAAAAATGAATGGGTGCTGGCGCAGCTACAATTGCTTTAGCGGGAGTGGAGTTCCTTTCCAGCAATTTGATTCCTCCTCCCCTATCAGTTACCCTATCCTTAACAGTCGAGAAAGAAATCCCTACGGTCGAGAAATCAATTACCTTTTAGTCGATCCTCCGTTTGCTGGATGCATAAATAAGGGAAGCGCACGTTTATGAGACTTAGTCGGGAAGGGGAGTCAACCTACGAGCACGGAAGAGCGTGGTACGGATAGTAAAGGTAAGATTCTTAGCCCTGTTGATTACTCCATCTCCAGCTCCATCTAAAATAGGGACATCTGATCTGTTTCCGGCAGCTCCTTTCGTATCTTGAAGAAAGTAGGCTTAAGTAAGTAGGGTCAATAATAGATATGCTATTGCCCTCCTGTCCTGATTGTTGGCCTCTGCCCCAGCAAACGTATCCGTAGTGCCTAGCCCTTTCAAATGGAAGCCGGGCTGGATCGTGGTCGATAATACGGTCGAAAAGACCAGCGAGCGAGTTTACGTAACGAGTGTGAAGAGAAGCCCCTAAAACAAAAATAGGGCTTTGAAGCCGGTTCTCTCTAGAATCTGACTCTTCCTTATTCTCGTACCCTTTGTTTGATCCTCGAAAGATGATTTCAAGCATGCCAAGTATACTCTCCCCTCAATCCTTCCGCTCATTATCATTATTGCCTAAGCTAGCTAATCCGTAACCCTTCTGAGTCAAGCCCCAGGAAGGTTGATTCAAAAAAGCAGAATCAGACTCTCACTTGACTGATTGGATTGAATAAGCCCCTAAAAGGTGGTGGTGGGGTTGATAGGTACGGGTTGAAGCGAGAATAAGCTTCGGCCCTTGCTTGAGCTTTCTAGTATAGTATAGTCTGGACTTCATAGTCCTTAGGGTGGATTGGCAAAGAGTTGGACCTCGTGCAATTCAGAATCGTGCCTATGGTTTTCTTGAAGCCAGTCCGATCTCTTTAACTTTAGTAAATGTAAGGGGGGCCTGGAGTCCTCTCAACGAGGGCAATGGAATACTGAATACTTAGTCGCGGGTTTGATCGATCTTCCATACTTAATAAACTCCTAAAAGTCATTCCTTTCTTTCCGAGTTAATGGAAACTGAACTTCTACGCTGGTAAAGTAAACAAGAAAGAATTAAATACTCGTTTCAGAAGTATCGCTGCTTTCACTCCTACTCCTTTCCTATTAAGAAAAAAAGCATCTAAACGCTAAATAGCCTTATCCGTTCTCATCTCACTTCCTCGCTTTTCTTTTGTTCCAGTTCCATTAGCAAAATCAATCTAGTCAGAGATGTTCTTCCTATATAGTATATAATATATCTCCCATCTAAGCTAAGGTAAGGAGTATTCCGTATTTTCAGTCGCAAGAGAAAGAATGCTTTTTTTTAGTGATAAGATAGGTACCCTTCCAATCGATCATTAGATATGAAAATTCTCTTCCCTTAGCCTAAACGAAGCTGAGCTAAAGTCAGCATCTGCTTTTTCTAGGTAGCTCTTGTTTCTTGTTTTCCTACGACATAAACCGGACTAGTAACTGTTGGCCTAGTTGGAATTGTCCTCTTCATTTTCCTGAGCTAGGTAAATCCTTCTTCATAAGGCGGCTAGTCTATCCATCTTATCTTTCGAGTAGCTCGATATTTAGACGATTGGAAAATATTCTTCCCCCGGCAGTTCTGCTTACCAGTAAAGTAACTATTTTCTCATTGCCCATTGATTGCTGTATAGAAAGAGAAAGCAAATGTATTGTATATACAGGATATAGTTTCTCAGTCTTCATGTGAATATCAATTAAAAGAAGTCAAAACTTATGAATGAATAGGCAAGCTTACATTGAATAAAGGCAACCTGCTCTGGAAGCCATGTGTCTAGGGTAGCAGACCGGACCTGCATCAACAGCCAGTAAATGAAAATGAGCACATTGCAAATATATTTAGTCATTTATTAACTACTAGCTGGCATTTGAATGACAAAGAGGTAATATTGAAGACCAAGGACACATTCCATTTCAAGGATGATGGGAAATGATTCTATTTCTGCTATGTCAATATAAGCCGCATTCTTTTTAGGCAGCATATAAATATAGTTAAGAAAGAAAAGATGAATAAGGAACCCCAAAGAGGCCGTATCCTACCACCTGAGAAAAGTAATCCAAGTATAGTCAAACTGTTGACAAAGCACAACCAATAATAACTCTATCACATGTCCCTGGAGGTTTATCCAGCAAGCAAGAAAGGGCAGGGCTTGCGCAATTCAGGCTCCACAACTTGAGATCCTATCCTATCTAAGTATATTATATATGCACTGCCACTATAGTTGAAAGAATCAAATGAAGGGATTGAAGACAGGATAATATACAGGATATAGAAAACAATATTGCTACACACACTTGCAAATTATTGATGCAATTAGACTTTGTCATTTTGCCCACAGACTATGCTATTATTTAGTGAAAGTAGTGAAAGCATTCACTTCATTTGCAGGCACCCAACAATCATAATTTCGATATCTAACCTTACTAAAAATTGTCTGTCTTTACTAGATAGAGAAAGCATAGATATAAGTCTACTCACTCCGTATACTCACTCCAGTTATTCATCATCTTTCTCTAAGCCGATTCGTCTAGCTGATGGGTCTTTCGTCCCTATTTCTGGGATGGGGAAGGCTCACCTACTGTCAGGTTTCTTGCCTTTCATCATCAGCCTTCACCAAGCTATTGGCAGCAGGTGGGTCTGATTGCGAAGCGACTTCCGGGAAGAACTGACAATGATGTGAAGAACTACTGGAACACCAAGCTGAGGAAGAAGCTTCACAAGATGGGGATCGATCCCGTGACTCACAAGCCTTTCTCGCAGATCATTTCTGACTACGGAAACATCGGTGGCCTCTCCGGCACCATGACAAAAATTGGGTGCTTCACAAGACACTTGAACAATAATTCGTTGATGTTTCCCAAAATAGAAACTTCTCCGATCCGACCCTCAACCAGACAGGACTTCCCAAGAGCAACATGGTTTTGAACTGAACTCTACGACAGACCAAGTCCAAGAAAGTAACTCTTGGGAACTTCTTGCCACTCAGTTTCAGCTCGCGAACTTCAATCCTTGTTCCTATTTTTCCATAACACTTCATATAAAACACAGAATGAGGGCTGTAGATATGGTTTAAAGGGTGCCATGATGCACAAACATGCAGATTAGCTTATCAGCTTCCTACGATTTGCAAAGTGTATGTTTACGGGGGGAATTACAGAAGCGAATCAAGAAATAAATTGAAAACTAGACTTCAGTACGGTATGCAAAACACGATGTAATTGATTGAATGCTTTTTTGGCATCTGCCCATGTTCTTGGTACCTGCTCTGAAGCACTCTTTGCAGTTTGCGATCATGCCAGCGAGCGCCTGCTGCAAGCTACAGTTAGAATATCATGCATAATATGTGAATACATTGTTAAAAGGCCTGAGCAAATGCATGTTCTGTGATCATTCATTTTTGTGACTATTCTGAGTAAACAGAGAGTATATAAATTTATCTTCTTGCTTTTATTTTATTTCAAAAATTTCCCTAAATCAGAACTATACACTAGAGTGTCTATACAATTAAATGTGGGGGGGTACCAATAGAGGTTAAAAGAACAGGGACGCAAAATAAAGCGCATAGCTTTCAACTTCATTAACAGGAAAAACCTCGTGCTAGTTTTGGGCAAAAAGGTTGGCTCTTGACTCAAACACCCAGTTGCCGATAATTAGTGTAGTCGATTTCATTTTACCTTGCACAGCATAAGACTTGCTCTGGCAAGTCTTCTGGCTTGTTTCCCTGTATACGGAAGATATTCATCAGATACGTATCTTCTCAAGTAGAAGTTACATACAGCCTTTATTAATAACTCGATAAAGATGATTACCTGAATTGTCAGACCAAAATCAAAGACACACAACTTCAGTCTACTCACAAATGCTTCAAAACTCTGGCGATGTAGCTAAATCTATGCATATCAAAATAGATCTCCAAGTACTTCTCTCCCTGTAGTAGGAACAGTCCGAGCAAGAGTGACTTAGAATGTATAGACTTTCACTAACACTTTACAGTGCATGGGATTTTGCTTCATAAGATGTCAACATCATTCAGTAGACAAGTATAACACCAAATTTTCCAGTCTGCAAAAAATTTTTAATATTTCCCTAAAAGGTGATATAGTGTCCATAGGGAAACCTTTAACCCTCTCCACCTCATCATTGATTAGCCTCTGTCAAGGAAGCAAACGCGGATAGCAATTAATTAATAGACTAGAAATAGCAAGGAAAATAACAATGATGGTAGGAAACAGTTTTTTGATGAATAATTTTCCATATATTAAGAGACATGGCAATTGCAAAGTTGAAAGATGGATAAGAGAATCTGACGCTGAGATTATCTTGGAAATTTTGTGGAAGCTCTTTTGTATAACTTTCCGACAGCTTGAAGTACAAAACTATACTCATTCCCTCACCATCGTTTTCGCTTTGAAAGATTGTGGCAGGATACAAAGGAATCTGCGAGAGAAGAGGACACAACATTATTGAAAACAGTCGGCAAATGTTCTATTTCTCTGATATTTAAGACTTCATGCATATCAACAGAGTGTTTACCATTGTAAACATATTAAAAGAAGTACACGGACATGTGAATTTAGGATTATAAGAAATACCTTAAAATTATCAAACAATGAAGATAAAAAAATATTTTAGCTTTTAGGTAAAGATAATTCAGATTCAAAAACCTGGCATGCGGTCAAGGAAACAACAAATTGCTCTCATCTCACCTAAGATAATTATGTCCTCGAACTTTAAAAGTAGCTGGCTCAAGCGGTGCGGTGACCAACAATCAGGCATTCTCTTCCCTGATGGACAATATGGAAGTGAAGAACCTGCTATGGGTCTTTGCAGAAGTGAAGCTGAAATAAAAAGAAGAGAGAAAGAATAGAAGGTGAGAATCGCACATACGGTAAGGGTTCGCTTTGACTGCCATAACTGAAAGACTGGCCAAAGGGCCCTGGCAAAAGAGGTTCACTAGCCTTGGGTTCCGCTTTACTGACACAATTGAAGAGGTATTTCTTACTCGAGTAAGACGAAGAGGTCAGGTCGAATGAAGAAGGGTAGACCGATAATCCGAACTCTTGTGCCTAAGAGGTCTGTCCCATTGAAAAGTTCTGTGTATTGAAGGAAGGTAATTTGGTGATCCAATCAGCCTGAATCGGACAGAAGAAACTCTAATTCGACGGATGGGATCTAAACTTTCTCGACTCGAAAGCTTGCTAAAAGTAAAGTGATTCCCTCGAGAGAGCTTGCAAGTCCAAGATCTGGTCTTCTCTTTCTATGTCGGCGACTACGCTGCTAGCTTGACTTCCAGCTGCGGGAAATCTAACTCATTGGATTGGCATCTGGTGTTTTCAGGTAATACCTTGTTTTTGGTGCTAAGAATGGCCCTTCTATTACATAGTATTCTCACTTAAATAACCCCAATTCTGGATCAGAGACCATTTCTTCTGGAAGAGGATTTCCTAGAATGACTGAGTCCGTGTAGTAACAAGCATCTCTTGAGTGGGTAGATATGAATACGAGCACAGGCAGTGAGGGCTCCAGCCGGCTGCTATCGTTTTGCGGAAGGCCAGTACGGACTAGGTGGACTCCACCATTAATAACAAGAGGGGTCTCAGAGCACTCTAGAGTCTTTATCCTCAAATGGACGAGATAGACATCTTCTTTGAGCTTTTCTGCATAATGAAATGCATTTCTTTTCATCAATCGATCCTTTTCTTCTTCATCGCATAACAGAAAAACCAGACTTTCTGGGTTAATCCCAAACTACCGTATAGAGCCTTAGGATTTTGTATATATAGGACATTCCTTGATCGACAGCGCTTTATGATTATGACCCTCGATCTTTGCTTCTTGTCCGACTTCGTCGCCTCATCTGTTGAAACTCCCCGAATGGACTATCATTAGTCGTATTCTGAATACGCCTTGGAGTGGAATTCAATTACCTAGTAGAGTAGCCTATAGCCTATCTTGCGTGCATACTAAAGCTCTTCGCTAGAGCCAACCTCTCGGGAAGGGTATTGCCTTGCTTTTTATACGATACGGCAAGAAAGGCCGCTTCATATTAGTTAGTTTAGTTGGACACTTCACAGAAGCTTCATTCAATCCATACAATTCCTCTAATTACTTGCCTGCTAAATCACATCGCCAGACAGGCTTTCCTCTCGGCATTGGTTATTCCTTCATGATATGTGGATCAAATTACGTAGTAGTAGAATAGAAGAAATGGGATCCTTTCGGGGTATAGGTATACGCATGTTTCGGGATATAGGTATACGCATGACCCCCTTCCTAAGACGAATGAAAGTCTCTTCATTCCGATTTGGGATCGAGATTAGCCAGTTGATCGAGTCGTAATATTGCGTACGAAAGATAGTGAGGGATGGTCAATTGAGTAACGAACGATAGCCACTGGAAAGTGAGTCCAAAAAATGGATTGTGCGTTATGCATCACATAAAAAACCAACAGAAGAAGATCCCTTTTCATATAAGGCACTTGCTGAGCTGAGGGGATTAGACACTTGTATTGTCTCATACGCGATGGAGCCTTTCCCACCTAATTCTGAACAGAAATTCCTTGCCAAATCAGCCAGCCGGTAACACTTGAATCCTTGATAGTGAAGAGCAGGATCTTGTATTCCATTCTCTTAGTGGCCATTTCCCATTAATAATAGAGGGAAATGACTCTAATTCGATAGACAAGACAGGGAGCTCGAATAGTTCGTTCTTCCTCATACTCATTAGTGGTTTGGGATCAAATGAAGGATGATTCACTGCTAGAAGGAGTAGAATACCATCGAATCGAGCCAAGTTGTGAAAGTAAAGTAGACAGCCTTACCTTAATCCTTTTCTTTTGACTTACAACGGCAACTAGACGTTTAATGAAGTCGATCAACAGAACATCTTTGAGCTAGACCCTTTACTTAAACCTTGTTAAGTGAGCCTAATCCGATCCCTACCTTATAATTATATGGCGATACTTGAATACATCTTCGCTTTTAAGAGACCATTGTTCCTCTGCCCATATAAGTAAGGGCTTGAGATAGAAATAACCTCCTTCAATTCCTTCCTTTGTTCCTCTTCGAGTGACTCCGGTCGAGTTTGTACCTCATCCCATTTGTAAAAAGTAAGGGTTCGAGTAGCTCCTGTGAACAGAAAGATGTTGACGATGCTTCGACTCCTCTGCATCTGGTTTAGTCCTCGTAATCTCCGGCTCAGCTCAAATCATAGAAATTGGCTCCTTACTTCTAGTTTCCCGGTAAAGCACTGCCAGAAAGAAGGACCATCCCATCGACATAAAGACTCCGCTTATTATAAAGCTAGAAGGAAAAGAGCTCGACGGACATGCTTACCAGGTTGAGTGAAGCCTTTTTAGCCGTAAATACTCCTTTTTGGCATTAGCCCTTTACCTCGTAAGGCACCATTTCGAGTCACTTTCTCTTCGCTGACTTAGCTGTCAATTCAATTACTTAGATAGAGATTCAATGAATCGGTTTATCTGCTTCTAGTTTCTCGATTTCTCTAACCCATATGGAAGAAGTACCATACCAGCGCAAAAACTCTTCTTATCGCTTTTAGAAGGAATAAAAATGCTTGCAAAGAAAGAAGGTCCTTTTTCCCACGCCTATCTCGTTCGGTCAAACCAACGATTCAAATAAAGAGTCTTGCCCCATTCCATTCTTTTTTGGGAAGCGGAAGGAAAAAAGAATCAACAAACATGATTGTTCTTGCTCGTAAACTCATCCCTACCATTTGCATTGCCTTCGGCAGCATTTTAGGTACTTTGATAGGAATAGGAATGGTGATTCCTATCCAG
>JAYMTM010000004.1:0-10000 GCA_036898045.1 Erodium gruinum
TAATCCATGAATATTTATTTGTATATTCCATAAAAAATCAATAAAAAAAATTCTTAATTCATTTTTTCTAATTCACCAGCTCTTATCTCTTTTGAATGAAAAGGATCAACAAAAAATCAAGATATTCCAAACTCAAATACTAAAATGAATTTTTCTATTTCTATTGGTGAGACCAACTAGAACATGACGAAATACTCGGTGATTACAAATGCTAAATAACTTATTGTGTTGATGGGTTGATAGTAAGTGCTTTGATCCCGTCCTAAGACGAAAAAATGACGTATGTAATCTGAATGTGAAGTGAAAAGCGCGGTCGAGGAAGAAATGGTCCCCTAACTGCTCAAGACAGACTTTTCAACATGACTCTTTTCCCTTTTATTCTTGCACGATTCATAATTTCGTATAGAAAGAAAGATAAAAAAATGGATTCTCGTCTCCTAACGGAATTGAATGAAGAATGGCTTTTTTTGGTCCCTTTCGTCCAGTGCTTAGGACATCGTCTTTTCATGTCGAAGACAGGGGTTCGATTCCCGTAAGAGATCGGTAGTCATTCTCGGCAGCTTTCAGTTAGTCTTCATTGCTGAGTGATCTCTCGCTCTTTCTTCTTCGATTTCATTACTTTATGGATCGTACAATTAGGAAAATAAAGATGGATTCTTGACTCTTTATATGTAACTGGATCTTTCACAAGGCGCGAAGCGGGCTAATCCATCTTTGTAATATAAGAGGAAGACTTACTCTCTCTCCCTCCATTGAAAAAAGGTCTTCCATCTCTCCTTGTTAGTTAACTCTTCCATCTTGCTATCAAACTTTCTTCATTTCATAGAAGTTAGACGACGAAGGAAAGTCAGAGGTGAGTGCGCTAGCACGAATTGGCGTAAGAGCTGAGCATCTCCATCAAGAGAGTACTATCTTGACTGGTAAAAAGCAAGCTTTATTCATTGAATCACGTCATCATCCCTATATTTCATTTCGGTAAGATGAAGAAGACGGTATGACTACTAAGGTGGAAAAGGTTAGTCCCAGAGAGATAAGGGTATGGAAGATAATTAGGAGTTTAGAATGCTCTATGTGGGTTCGAATGAGTGGAAAGAATGAGGAACTCTCTTGCTGGTTGACAGGTAGAAGAGCCTAAACCAAGGAATTAGTTCGTAGAACGCTGGAGAAAGAGCTTATATAGAAGCATGTTGGTTGATTCTTTGGATTCAGGCTTTTCTTTTTTCCTTCGCTATGTGCTGAGGAAAGTGATCGATCGATGGACGGATAAATGGCTATAATGAGGAAAGGGGACCTAAGCAAAAGTAAAGGCTCTTCCCTCTCAAGATGGCGAATCTTGATTGACTGAGACTAAGAAGCGATTCGGAGAAAGAAATGTTGAGTAAACAATCAGCGAGAGGGGCACGTACCATGAGATCGAGACCAGCACCTTGCTTAGGGTTCCCAACTTCGTTGCCTTCTTAAAATATCCCAGCCCAGAAAGTAGGGGCTTGCTATCTATTACGCTCGTAACCTTTTCTCCCGGTCTATGCTATGTGGAGTGACGAACCTCGGTCTTATTAAAGAACGAGAGTCCATTCTAGCCTTCTTCCTCAATAGCTCAGTGGTAGAGCGGTCGGCTGTTAACCGACTGGTCGTAGGTTCAAATCCTACTTGGGGAGAATGGAGAGTCTTCGCTTTTCTGACCCCGCTTCGCGCCTCTACTTCGACTTACTTTCTAAACTAGCAGAATCGTGGGACAAGTGGGAAGTTTCTTCCATCGTCCCCTCATCCATAGTTCTTCGAACGTCCTTCTTAGAACCCATTTAGTGTAGTGTGGACTCGGCCCGGGAAAGGGAGAGTGGCTGAGTGGTCAAAAGCGACAGACTGTAAATCTGTTGAAGTTTTTCTACGTAGGTTCGAATCCTGCCTCTCCCACTTCATCTGCTAAGAGGGCTGGCCCTTCTTGGGTTCGTCGAGTTCAGGTTCGATCTCCTGTCCTCTAGTTTCTAACATTTGAATTAGTCTAAGTTTCATTCAACGTTCCCGAAATGGATCATCCATTTACTTATTTTACACAATTCTTCTGGTTATGCCTTTGGTTTCTTCTTATTTTTCGGCGTTTTACCTTTGGGTGCGAAGTCGAGCTTTCTCTTCGTTTTCTAAAACTAAGGGAACATTTGCATTTTATTGTAATCTTTATGTTTTGTATACTTTGACTTAGGTCTGCATATCTTGTATATGCAGGCATTGGGCATATGCTGGGAAGTTCCCTATTTTTGTGTATTTTGCCGAAAGAAGAGCTGCTATTAAGCTGCTATATCGATCGGCCGGATCAAGACCCTTAGTGGGTCGCTTTTGTTCATCAGCGGCTCAGGGCGGTCTCTGACCCTGGGTCCTACGACTCCTTAGTGCGTTCGTTTCTTAATATCGAGATGTGCATGTGCTCCTCTACTCGGGAGCAGATCTCTTCCATGTTTGGAAGACTTTTCCATCGAAAAGCAGTAATGTGTCTAAATCAACTTGAGCTCGATTTCATTGTCCATGGATGTCTCGAGAAGGTGGAATTTCACCATTCTGCCCTATCGGGAATCCTCATGGACCTATGTTCCCATGGGGCGGAGTCTCCGTTCTATAGGGAAGTGCTTGGTAGTGACCAGTTTAAGGAATTGGTTTGCTTGAAAGAGCAGAACCAAATGAAACTGGTTCAGCGGGAAGGTATGCACCAGGAGTTTCTGGATCTTTCTAAGAAAGTGGAATTTCTAGAAAGTGAAAAAAACTCTATTAAATTACTAATTCAATTTCAATGGTCACCGCTTTTGGTCACAAATTCTTTATTATTGGGGTTGCTTTTTCCAACAAACGTTGGTTACATTTCTTTATGTTATTTGTACCAGTAACTGGTTCATGTCAGATCTCATTACAGTATCTAAACCATTCTAAGATCTTCTTGATATAGTGAACTTCAACCCGTGCTCTATCGACAGAACTGTCATCATCCTCCAAGATGCCCTTAGGGTCCTGCACTTACTGACATTCTTGTTCATTGAGTGTATGAACATATTTGGACAAGACAAGATATGTGCATACATACCTGAGGAACTGCTGGATACAAGCGTAACGTCTCTGTGATCACGGCGTGCAGGTAGTACAATCTTCCCAATGATTCATAGTTTAGCTGCATATTGTACTGCTCTCTGGCTGAATGATTCGGGGTTCTCAGTCTCTTTTGGAAGCAATGTGACATTCTCTTCTCTCGCTCTATCTTCTTCGAATTTCACGAGCTCTGAGTACAGCTTCTCAGCTACATGATCATGGGTCATTAACATGTATATGGCCCATGAGAGAGTTGTTGCTGTTGTGTCGCGCCCCGCTATCACAAAGTTCAGGATAAAATCTCTGAGGCTCTTATCAGTAAAGTAGTTCTCCGGATCTTCACCTAACTCGATGAATCTTGATAGTATGTCATGCTTCATCTGATATTGAGCATCATGAAATGAGTATTGAGTAGAGACAGGTTTCAAGAAATCAAGAAAAAGGTTGCATCATGTTACCTTAATGTTTTGATCATGGTTCGTGTTTCTTGATTCTTCGATCTCAGCTTTCCTTCTTCTTATGACAGAGTAGGTTAAATCATCGATGATCTTGATGCTCTTGTCGAGTAGAGCCTCAGATCCCACATTCAGGAACTTCTTTATCCTCCGCAATGGATCTATGAACCTGAGTGTCACAATGATATTCGCAGTGTCGAAAGCTCTAGCAAAGCAGTTATCTGGCAAATCAGGAGCTAAAGTTCCTATCTCAACCCCGAAACCCACCTTGCATATCGAGTCCAGCGTCATCCTCATCAGCAGTTCCTACAAAACAGATGCTCAATTCATCATGTTTCTACATTGCATTTGATGTCACAAAATGTTGTTAGTAAAAGTTTTGTGACTTTGTCACTCACCTGCATGTCAAGTTCTTGGCTTTGGAACGACGCGCGAGTCAGTATATCAGAGAGCTTGAGGCTGTAATCTCTGAAGACTATGGTGCTGAAGTCCCTCAGGTTCTTGGATGCAAACTCAAAGCTTGCAGTCTTTCTCTGCTTCCTCCAGAGCTCGCCATCGACATTGAAGATCCCATTTCCGAGCAGCACTTCCATGTAGGAATGGTACACTTCACCCTTCCAAAATTCACATGGACTATGATGTTTATGCAACATAAGATTGGTAAGAAAAAAACATCATGGTATTACAACAAGTTTGGTTTTACCTTGGGATAATTGGGGAAGTTTGTCTTGAGAACATGCTCTACATTTGCAGGATCGGCAATGTAGGTGTAAGTTGTGAAGGGCATAGGAACCACAACAGTCTTGGACTCGGACAGGTACTTTACGAGCCAATCGTGCATCCGGTCGTAGTTTGTGAACTGCTCAATTGCGGCCCCTACGAGCGGCCATGTCTTGGGGCCTTTCTTGTTCCTCTGGCACCATCTGTGGATGAAGATCCATGACAGGACCATGAAAGCAACCATGAACAGGCTCATGTTGTGTCCTGAGAATGAAAAAGAAGAGAAAGCTCAGTGTATCACTATGAATGATTCCAAATAGGTAATTTTTAGTGACTGGCTGACTTAGTCACATATTCATCTACTAAGCATGGTTTATACTCATTTTTCCGAATCTTTCTTGCAAGATTTGTATTGTATCCCCTCAACATTATCAATACCTCATCCTTAATGTTAACCACTATTCAAAATGCCTCATGCTCTGTCACCTGTACAAACAGCTCATCATACTCAACAGCCATCCGCTGTAGAACGGTAAAGCTGCTGCCTATAGGGTTAGCTCGTCTCTCTTCTCCTGAGTGGTGAGGGTTAGTTCTTGACTGGTTTGTGAACTGCTATAGTTCTATTTGAACTTGAATTCCTCTACGCCCTTCGCTTCAGCTTTCCCTAAAGAATTTTTTTTTACCTAACTAAGGCACTGAAGGAAGCATCTCGAATTTCTCTGTATTCTCTTCACCTTCGACTGAACGACGGAACCCAACTACGTTGTTTCACCGCTCTGCTCTCTTTCTCCTTCAGCTACCCGACCCGCCTTTCCTTATTTTATTTTCAATGAGACGGAGCTGAACAACTAAAGTTGTCACCTACAGCTCACAACGACAAGTAAACTGACCTCTTAAGGGGCTTCCTGTTAGCTCTTATATCTACTTCTACCCCTGAAAGAAGGCTTCCATCTCAGTGCTGGGAAGAGACTACTACTGGAGAAAGCTTGCCTCCCTTCCTTAGAGAGATTTTATGGAGATCCGTTATGATGTACCTCAATAAGCAAATACGAGACCAATCAAATCGTCTCAAAAGGTCTTGGATCAAAAGTGCACTTCATCATTAGCGCAGTAAGGCTAAAAGGCTATGGAAAGGGGGGTTTTCAGCCTATTTCAGATGAGAGGGTTGGTGGCTAAGCCTTTCTCTAAAAGAATAATGGATCGCTTGGTCTAGATGAAATGCACTAGAAGTCAGAGTGAGTTGTTCCACAAAAGGAGCTGAACCTTACCTTAGGGACCGACCGGCGCGTCTCGAGGAGCAATTCACGGACCGGTGCTTAGAAACTTCTGGTCTTCCCAGACCTGTAGTGAGGTACTCCAATCATGTCTAAGCAAATTTCCACTCTTTCGATCCCGATCCCAAGGAGTTACTTACCTATTCTTGTTGGCTATTCAATTCATCGGGTCAAAAGCAAAAGGGATAGCTCTACATCTTCTGGCGATGATGAAGTTAGCGATAGCTTCTACTCACTTGGATTAGACATTACCGGAAGCGAGTTACGATCTCGCTAAGAAGCAAAGCTGGGTCTCTCTTTTCACCTCCCTCTTAAGATAGGATGCTTTGCTTGGAAATCTCTCTTGAATGGTTCATTAGCTGACACGGATAACTTTGAGTGCGGGTCTCACAAAAGCAGAAACCTATGCCTAAGAGGATCGAAGGAAGGACATTAAAGAAAGATCAGGGGATTCCTCCCGAAGAGTAAACCCCCTCTTATTCGCTTAAGGCAGTACAACAAGTAGTTATTTCAGAATCTCTTGATACGAGATTGAGATTCAACCGATAGCAGATATCTTACTAAAGATAAATCGATGTGACACAATACAACGACAAGCGAATCTCACGGGTAGGTACAAGACTGGAGAGAGGGATCTGCGCTAGCCTATTTCGTTGAGAAACTATACCGAAAGCATATGTGTTAAGGATAGAGTCATTTCACCGATAGGGATAAGCGACTTGAGGAAGAATACCCCTTTTTTTTCTCGGATGAAAACTTCTCCCGATTGACTATCTTGATGCGGTAGAAAGTGGAGTTCTTGCTTCGTGAGAAAGGTACGGTACGGAGCCAGCCTATGATATCGGGGTGGACAAATACGTTGTTTACAAGAATAGGTTTAGATGTTATCAACTTAACTCTTCGGGTTAAGGACTTATGCTTAGCGAATCAAAAGTATCTATCTCCGCCGCCAGACTAAACTATCTAATGGGAAGCCTAACGACTGGTTACGATAGCGTAGCTAGGGCTATGAAAAGCAAGGCAGTCCTTAGACAGCCCTAAGACCTAACCTCGTTCTTGAAGACCCTTTATTATCGGACCAAGCAAAAAGTCTTGGACGGGAAGGATTGACTGTCTTGATTCATGGAGAGGTACACAGTCGATTAGCAGGAGAATGCAAATAAAGTGGAAGCTGCCTTAACTAAAAAGAAATGCCTTTTAACGGGAGTTTACCCATGTTAAGGTACCCAAATTCGACCTATCTATCGCGACTTTCTCTTTACTGAAAGGGGCCTCTGAGAATCAATATCTTCAACCGAGGGGAGAAGTCAGAGTTAACGAATTGAGACAGGGGATGTGCTAAACTTCAACATTCTCTATTCTCCGAGGATCCAATTCCATGGTTAATTGTACTGAAAGCGAGAACCCAAGAGCGACGAAATTCGATTAGGAATCTTTCTAAAAGAAGTGGGGTTCTAGTCCTGCATTTGATGCCGATCATAGCACGTCACGCTACTAGACAGCGGATCTATAAATTAGATCTCAATCAAGGTGGGAAACCTTCCTCTAGTAGTGTGTCAACTGCCGTGTCTATCCGAACGGAACCCTCTTGTGCATGGATCGCTGCTAGGGTCACTCTTTGAAGAAAGGAAAGGCTGGGCTACCCGTTTAAGATCCTTATTCGGTTGATGTTGGAGATCCCGGTTCTCTTTCTGCCGAGCTAGTATTCCTACTTAGTCTAATCGAGCTTGTCCCTTTTTAATAGGAGCGACGGAGCTAAACAACCCTTATTCCATTAAGAGCTAAGCTACTAATTCTTAGAAAATTCCCTTAGGCTAAGGAAAGAATGTTACCATCTATGCGAAATAAGAAATTTACAAGGAAATATCCTTAGTCAAAAGCTAATAAGTATCTAACTCAGTCACTTGAGATCCCCTTTTCCATTAACTACCCATTTCCACTATATACGACACTCAATGAATCGCATAAAATGACTAATAGCTTCAAAGCGCAAAACTTTAGCCTGCCTTCTCCCTTGATATCAGTTCGCAGTTAATGAAGTCTTACTAATGGAATCTATTTTGCTTATAGGAATAAGAAATAGCCCCAATCTCATAAGCCCGTCGATCCCCTCAGTAATCCTTAAAAAGCTTATGTTATTCTGTCCACTTTGCTTTCAAGGCACAGTCGAATATAGCGACTCTGTTAACTAGAGAGGGCGTGCATTCTCTTTTTACCGGCTCAAAAAGCCCGGCCCGCAAGAATCCCTTTTGTTCCGCTATGCTCTTGTTAAATAACCGTTGATCATTGATCTGGCATACTGTAACATTTGGTACTGGAGTTTATATCTAAAATTTAGACTTCATTTTCAACTGAAATTCAATTTGGGGTTTAGCCTATTCCTCTATCTTTTCAATTTGATGCTCGCTTTGATATATCTTACCCTCAGACAGACTAACATCAGCCATATGACCCTTCCTTCAGGTTGAACACGGTCCTAGCACGAAAGTGACCTAAACGATTCACACAAATTCATATCATTAGCTGACGCACATGGTCTTCAACCAAAGAAGGTAGGAAAAGGAAGCTTTTAGCACATATGTATACCAATGGACATGCCCATAGATTTACTCCTTGGAATGTCATCCCAAAACTCTGAGTTCATACACGAAAAGAAAGAATAATCCTATTTAGTTTACATAAAGAGTGAACCAAAAAGAATATTAGATTTCCGTAAGCTCTAAAATAAGGGAAGGATTCACATAAGCACACTAATTCTATCTCGTCGAGAAGAGAGGTAAACTAGATTCCTAGCCGAGCCGCTCAAGGCTTTCTATTCTTCAATCCTTGCAAAATGGCTTTTTTCTTTCCGCCTCTTCGCCCTAATTCAATTCTATTATTCAGCTGGGTGGTGAGCTAAGGCGGTACCTTTACGCTACTGCGCTTAATGACATGAGTTGGTAAAGGAAAGGAATGCTTTGGCTTTCTCGATAGATGAAGGTATGCCAAGCAGTATTGGGTACGACGTAGGTTCTATCGATCTTGCTTTCTCACTATGGGATGAAAGATCAAAGGTCCATCGCGAAGAAAGATCGGAGTTGCGAAACTAAAGGAAGCTTGATAATGAATATCAATCGCCTTCTCTGGAACGTATTGGCTTTGTTGTCACATTATGGAAATAACTTAAATAGATTGGAGCAGTTTTAGGAAGAGTGAGTTAGAACGCGCTACTAGAATGGAGCGGGTGGCTTGATTCGCACTGAGGAAGCAAGAAGAAGGATTTGGTCCTGATTCAGAAGGGAGAGCTCGCTTGCTCAGAACCCACCATACAATACTGGTCAGAGCCACTTTAGCTGGAGTTAGTTGGATAAATGCGATAGCTAGCTCTCCTTCTTCATTACACCAATGCTATCTATAGGTCTTTTTACTTTCTCTTCACTTGACTATAGGGAGAATCCGTCTTCCTCAATCAAGTCAATCTTGGATAGCGGAAACTGCCTTCTAAAATCCTTAAAAAGCTATATGCTAATTGATGCTCTTGAAGACTCACTTGAGAGCTGGAATTGAACTTATAGTTCAAAGGCCGACCAACCAAGATCGGATAAATAAAACTAGAATGGAATGAAAAAATATAGAACGAGAGATAAGCAAGAAAAGAACTAGAAAATACGCTCTTGGATGTGTACCCCTAGCTTAGTCTGTCAACTCGCTTCGTTAACTCATCCATCGGTTTCACTCAACCCAGAATGCGGATATCCTTCTTTCTTGAAGTGGTATTACTCTAACTCTAAGTAAGGTCTATCTATTCTAGGTTACAATAGACCTTAGATAAGGGGGTTGCTAGATTGACTTACTGTAATAAGCATCAGTAGTACTCATTCTGCCTCCGTCAGCCTCTTTATCCTTCGTATCTAACTCTCTTACTAGGCTTAGTAAAGGCGCGAAGCGGTTGAATTAAGAGATGGAGAAAGATGCGTATATTGTCGCGAAAGGGACCGTCGGGGCTTATGGGGCAAGCGGGATCGGCGAAGGTGTGAAACCCATATAGCTTCGGCCTCCTCTTCCGGCAGGCTTCAAGGACTGGAATCAACATGGCTATGGAGTGCTAGAGAGCTTCAGGAACTAGCTTCTTGAAATCTCCTCATAGAGAGAGAAAGTAGAGAGAGAGTCACAGTTACTGAGTTTATGGTTTTAAGGAATTTAAGTTTGTTGGGAGAGCTCAAATGCTTGTTAGTTTGTTACAGGCTCGCTCTGCTTCAGTCCTTGCAACTTGCAAGTTGCAATTACCCGCCCGATTTCAAATCAAAAATAGAACCAGAAGTCACGCCAAGTTACATGAACGCCCCTCTTCTTATCTTAACAAAGAAGCGAGCGCTAGAACAAGGATCGCGCTTCCCAGTATACGTAAAACATGGTTGGCATTGAACCGAGGGCATCAGCAAAGAAGGAGTTCTAGTTCTACTCTTCCTTTCAGATAAAGGGGTCATAATAATTTTTATA